>OMNV01028968.1:57127-70277 GCA_900303265.1 Brotula barbata | reverse complement strand
GAGATGAGTTGAGATTTTCTCAGATATATTGACACCGGATGCCGGAAAGTATTTCAAATCAGCTGTTAATGGAGTTGTACACATCGACCGTAGTTCACGGCTCTCAGGAATGACGTTTACGTTGAATCACTCGATGATGCCGCTCACCAAGATGACCTCTGACACCAGCTTAGCAACGCAAATGAAGGGGCCGCAGGTGTGACGTGTTAGAAGTGTTAAGAAGCAACCATGTGAAGTTGAAAAGTGGAGTTAGGTGGTTTCTTTTGGGCGTGTTGAAGACCGCACGTGCTGCCGCTTCAGGTGGTTTCTGGGCGTTTCAATGAGCGGAGCTGCTTTTGAGGCGTTACCGTCATTGAGGCGTGAGATTACTGATCTGAGGAGCTTAATCTCATAGTTACATTGGAAGGGATGATGTTAAAGGCAAATACACCAGATTGAGTAACACGTGCCATGTGATGAGCACAGATTAGCATGTTATTACACAAGTCTCTGTCACACTCTGTAATCTGACATACGTTTCCACCGAGCTCCTTTTGTGATCGTGTTAGACTTTCTGCGTTATCGAGCAGTCCCATACTCTCGTTCTAAACAAACAAATAAATAAATAAATAAATAAAACGGCATTAGGACAGATTAGCACTGGCTGCATCTCCAACGTTATCAGATTTCCATTTTCCATGTAAAATCTGCAGGTAACATCTCCCCTCGGGGCTCGTCAGATCAGAGCAGGTGGCAGAATATTCAGCGTGGTGATGAACTGACCCATCCTTAACTCAGGAATCTCTTTACCATATTTTCTTGACATTAATGGATGATGTCGAAAGATGTTTTACACTCGGTCAGATGTTTCTGAAAGCCGGAGTGGGTTGGAAAACTGCTGACGGTGTCAAAAACAGAGCGGTAGGGAGATAGATTGAAATGACATCATACGGCAAATAGAAAATTGGGAGAAAATTTAAAAACAGTCTGGTCAGCAAGTGGTGAGGAGATGAGTTGACAGGTGAGTTGGATTTGCTTTTTTTTTCATATTTCATTTATATCTTTGGGGGCGAAGCCTTACAGCACTTTGAAATTCATTTGTTGGTTTTGGGACAAGATAAAGGATTTCAAATATGTTAAAGAAGTCATTTTACCTCTGAGGCTTCGTCTTTTACTGCTCCTAAAATGTGTATATTAAATCAATGATTTTTATATGGTTTTCATAGCACATCTCATATAATAAAAATACATTGAATTATCCTGAATCTGGTACGAACGATGACATCGTTATTCCTCAGAAATATTTTTTTTATCGTAGATACTGTTGTGTAATTTTCAGACAACTTAAATCAAAACAAAATGAACACTCCAACCCATCTTGGAACTTTTGTTTTCAAACGTGTCAATTGTGTCGAATAGAATATAATCCACTCTGTGAATATCTCCCATTTATAACACAAAGCAACACTGATTTATTAAAATGATGCAAAAATAGAGCCCATATAAAACACATTAGCATGTTTTTATGTCACTATAAAGGTCTATGTTGACATCTTTGTCATACTTAAAACGCAGGAATCTACTTCTAGTCTCTCTCGCTACTACACCGCTGTACACACTGAGTGAAAACGAACCGTTTTACATACCGTCAATCAAAGCACAGACGCTGGCCGATTACATAGTAGTTTTGTACCATATGGTCTAAATGGCTAATCTGCCGCTAACGTCCATGAAGTCAGCCCCACGTTTGTCCATTTAAAGGGCAAAGCATCCATCTGATACTCGACTCATTTCAAATTATCAGTCATATTTAACCCGGGCTTAGGCCGACACGTCCCAGACCGGCCGGGGCTGATGGGAGTGTAAGGCAGCTACTTTATCACAACCCTCCACCTCATTAAAATCATTTACTCCCTCAGCAAATTAGCAAGCTAAGCTTTAAGAGCCGTGGATAAAAGAGCAGATGAAGAGGGCAATCTCGACATACTTATACAGTACGTGCTCTATAAAGATTTTGCAGTCATTCGTGTGTGCCTCATTTCAGTATCACCCTAACAGCAGGAGTTTAGAAAGGAGAAAGAAGCTCTGGGGTGTGTAATTAGAGTGAGTGTTTAATTAGGTTTGTGTGCTTAGAGTAGTGAGGGATATTCTACCGGCAAAATACAGCTGATCTTTGCTGTCTTGAAACTTAGTCACACAGCAATTTGCCCATTTTGTATTGCTTAAAAAGAAGCACGGCGAACCACTTTGAATTATTGCTGGTCTGAGGATTCTAATGACCTGATGCTTCTCCACAGCAAAGCAAATTACAACGGAATGAGTCATATTATCATTACAAACCTGTTTTTTCAGAATGATATCGTACACACGCCGCACACATTTACAAACATGACCCGCGGTAATGAGAGGCAGCAAAATGAAGATGGCATATAGATTACACACTGTCACTTTGCTCAAATCGCAGCCTCGGCAAAATACGCTTGACCAACTTTCGTCTCCGTGCAGATTCGGCCACGAGCGGTTCTTGGCTTTAAAAGCAGCGTTTGCAGGAGACTTGTCAGAGGCTTCCAAATGCTGGCGACAGGCCCTTTTGTTTGCTCCTCAGAAAGCCGTAGAGCGGCCCTGCAG
The DNA here is from genome assembly GCA_900303265.1 of Brotula barbata. Classification (NCBI taxonomy): domain Eukaryota; kingdom Metazoa; phylum Chordata; class Actinopteri; order Ophidiiformes; family Ophidiidae; genus Brotula; species Brotula barbata. The sequence goes on along the minus strand of OMNV01028968.1, from coordinate 67,670 downwards.
GAGGTACTCAAAGTAGCAAAAAAAAAAGAAAAAAAGATGGACAAGCCGAAAATAGAGCTGTGCACCTGTCGTCTAACATTTTCCAGCACGGACGCTGTTGGATCTAGTAGCCGCAGCAAAATGGCACATGGAACGGCTCCCAGTGACCAATGAGCTGCTTGGATTTCAAGCCGATAGGGGAAACGCATGAGCTGTTTATTAAAGAATTTCACAGGAAGTCGTGCCTGTCAAGACCTGGTTCGACCTGTGTAATGGTGAGTCGACACCGAATAATCTATTAGTCCAATCTGTGACATTCTCTGGATATTTTGGGGTTTGTTGACATACTCTAAGGAAGAAGAAAAAGACAACACTGTAATGCTGCAGCCTGTTAAAAAAAAGCCGTTGAACAGGGTAAGAATTAGAGTATAAATCTGATCCATAAATCCATTTAAGATGTTAACCTCCAACTTGTCTTATTTGTATATTTTTTGGATTTCATATCTAAAAGTAAACGCTGCTTAATGCGACTGTGTACACAAGGGTCTGCTTACTATTAATTAGCAGTGCCACTTTAATTTAAACTCTAAATGAGCAGTTTACTACAGGGGCACTCGAGTCATGCAAGTGGTAATTTCTGCAAAGAATTGGCAATCTATGGATAATCTGGAAGTTTCATCATATGGAAACTAAACTGGATTATTATCTCAGCAAGGAGCTTTAAGCCAGGAGATAATAAGAATCATGAAATGATAATTATTGGAGAAAGTGGGTTAGTATCCTACAAATTATACAATTATACAACATATATATTTACTTTGAGAATATACTCATTTTTTTTCAAAGTAATGGAAAGCGGCAGTCGAACTGTAACTTTCATCGGTGTAGAAAATGTCATGAATATTTACGAGGCGTAATATTTCTCTCTGCTCAGCGCGGCTTTTTTCAGCGTTGTTCACAAACGTACGCACTCATGTCTTTCCCACAAATAACCATTTATTCTTAACACAATTACTGAAAATTACAGTTTATTGAAAGGACACGGAAAGGTCAAATAACACAGATAAATGTAGCTTGGAGTAACTACTCAGTGCATGGCACATTCTCAGGGAGACGACCCATTGTGAGTCTTTGGCTCTTCGCCTCTGGTGTGTTAAAGGCAGAAAGAGTGCTGAATTATTAAATGTTGAACAGTTGGCCAGCCAACTTGAGCCTTTATATTTCAAAATGTAAATTAACCTTGCTACAATGAGTGACAAACAATATTGTAAGTTGGGTAGTAGTAGTAGTAGTAGTAGTAGTAGTAGTACTTTTCTTTCTCAATTGATATACATTATTTATCACATGATACAGTGTCAGACCTCACCAGTGCAAAGGGATTTTTCTAGAAAGATCACACATTTAGAAAGCAGTGTCCTTACTCAGAAAAAAATCAATTAGGTAAACAACAAATAAACAATCATGAAACAAGTTACCAGTGCCATTGCTACCTTTAAAAGAAGTCTAGAATGCATGCCGTTTTACTATGGAGGTTTTCAGATGACAGTTCCAGTGTCTCAGCTTCTGCAAACAACGCTGATATATGCATGTGTGTGTAAGTCTGCGTTTAGGTGTGTGTGTGTGTATCGTGAGAGAGGGAGAGAGAAAGAGACAGAGAAAGAGAGAGAGAGAGAGGGCGCAAATGTTATTTTGTGTAAGTGCGCAAGTGTGTGCTCTTGTAAAGATCCTCCAGGCGATGCAGGAGCTCTGCATTTGGGTTGATACGCTGTCCGCTCAGTTGTGTTTCTGTGGCTTTGTCTTTCTGCTGTTGCCTCCCTCTGCGTCTCCGCTGTCATCTGAGAGCTTTGTGTCGAATTTTCCAATCTGCGTTTGGTTCCTTTGCTGTTGGGTTCAGCAGATTGAAAAAAAAAAAAAGAGGGAAAAATGCAATATGACAATATGCAAAAATTGACAGAGAAATGTTGCACCGTATTCAACTTGTTAGTATGTAAACTGAACACAATCTCATCTTAAAAACCAGGTGGAGAGGAACTTTTAGGCATCGTAATGAGACTCATTTAGCTCGGTCTCTCATTGAGCGTACACAGATACTTATCATTATGTTACAAGCTCTCATATTACAAGCTCTCATATTACAAGCTCTCATATTACAAGCTCTCATATTACAAGCTCCGTCCCTGTGCAGGTGAAGCATTTGTAAATTAGGGGAGACAACCGGGGAGTCAGGGTGGGTATCATCACAAGTTCTCACCAACAGACAATTAATGTCTTTGTGTGCCCACCAAATGAGCAGCAAAGTACCAAATACCACAAATTATCTAGGTCATGTGATGTATTTACCAGTGATTCAAAATAAATAAAAGTTGGTCAACACTATCACAACAAACGCAAGAAAATGGTCTAAATAATATATGATGATATCGGTGTAACCGAATCAGATAATAAACCGCTTAAAGAGGCAGAGCACTTTTTTCCCACATCATTATCTCCAAAAACCAATTCAGGACAACACCTGGCCACTCTTCATTTAGGCGGTCCATGATGCACGCACGTACTATTACACAAGTGACCACTGTTAACGGATTATCAGATACTTGGGCTCTAAATTCGGCCAAAAAGAGGTGTGAGCTTCTCCTGGCTGTTGGAAACTCTCTCCCTCTCTCTTGTGGACCTGTTATCATGTATTTAGTCTTGAAATGTAAATTCCCAAAGAGGCAGCTCTCGAACTGTGAAGACACGGAGTCCTGCTGCTTTTCTCCAGTGATTGATTTACGCTTGGGATACATTAAGATGAAGACAATTAACAGCTGGGAAGGAGAGAAAAAAACAGTGGGTGTTTGTTTTTGAGAACCCTCGTGTTGCACGCTAACTGTGGTCTCTTCACGGTGAGTTGTAGGCGCCTCCACCCGGGCTGATATTTTCATAGATTTGAACGGTTAACCAGATTAAATACAGCATCATGGAGCTGCATCAATGTAATGTTACCTTTGGTGTTCCCTTTATGACATGTTTAAGCACTGCACACAGCCAACAGAAACCAAGTCCCCAAGCAAAGCATCTGTTCTGTGTTTACCAATGTGACATTGGTGGATGCCTGAAGGCTTGCTGGCTGTGTACAAATTATTGAACACATCACTATGCCTGGCAGTGTGTTAGACTTCTATCACCTGGCTTAAAGCTAAATAAACAAAAGAGGAGCAACTCTCTCCTGATTGCATCACTTTCAGTCGAGCATAAAAGGCACTTTCGAGCGCGTTTTTGCCGATTGTGGCGTCTTGCCCGCTTCAGTTGTTTTACCCTACGATGCAGGATTGAGATGTTACGTCTGTGTATTATTCATCACGACGATAACAGTAGAAGCTGTGTTTTATGAGCTGGAGAGGTGGAGATGGTTCATCGTTACTGACCTCTGTCACGTGTGACTATAGCGTGGACCTGCTGGAGGAGAGAGGAGACGCACTGACAGGACAGGAGACGTCCTCTCCTTTAGCCCGTTTGCTTTTCTTTTTATTCTCCTTTGCGTTGTTACGTTGGAGTTGCGAGACGACACAATAGCTTTTTTTTTTTAAAGACGTTGGACGGGGAGGGTGTGACGGAGATGTCACTCAGGTACTTTCTCTCACAAATTAAACAGAAGAACACATAATGAAGGTAAAGTGGTGACAGGAATAGGTTGCATTTTAATGCAGATTGATCCACAGAGACTGGAGTGCAAATCATTACTAATTACATTGTATACTACACCATGAATGGCAATCGCTGTGCATACGAGATAACCGACAGATAACAGAGAGCGGATTTGCTGTTGCAATAAAAACTTTTTTATTCGTTAATGGGATAAAACACTTGCTATTTCTTTTGCATAAATTGGTTTTGTATGCGTTGAAAGAAGCAAACTTGCTCTACATTCCACGTCCCAATATATTCCACCACTTTACTACTTACGATAATGATCATTTTAAAAAGGGAATTACAAGGCACTCTGGGAGTTCATATGTAGCGCAATGCTTGATCGCCCTCTGATTTCTTCTCTCTTTCTGTGCCTATAACTGAATAGCACAGCTTTGTACTACGTCCAATCCGCGATACAGTCCACGGCTGTATTACATAAAACAGAATCGCCCCAGAACGACCGATTGTGTTTTTCCTCATAAAATATAACGGCGCCGTCAAATCCGCGTAACGCCGAGATCTCCTTTGGAATACTCTTGTATTCTTGTGCGCGTAGCCCGTGTCTAAGAGTGGAACGCTGCCACTTAAAATGCGAGGCAGCTGCTCGGTTACACAGTATTGCACTGCATTGAAATGAGATGCATTGTGCTGCGGTACCATCTGCCACCTGCAAACAGGTGTGACTCAATTCAGGAAGATGATGAAGGAGGCACGTAGATGCATGGGTTTGGCAGGGCGTCGAATATCTCCTGCAATAGGTCACACTGACAGTGAATACAGGAAATACGACATTCGTGTATGACGCCGATATCTGAGATGCTATCGTGCGATTTGAATTTTCCTCTGATGTGACCGGGACTGTGGAAGGTCACATTAGAGACATTAGGATTTAGAGTCCCTTCAGACTTTTCCCTGTAAAATGTTAAAGCCTTCTTAACGGTTACTTTACCTTCCCCCCCCCCGCGGGCCTCTTGAATGGCGGCTCAGGACGCTCATCCAGTCAACACTCACACTCTAATCACACATGGCGTACTTGTTGAGTCCCTCCGGAGAGGAAATGCACGCAGTGGCGGCAAAGTACAATTAAGACAATTTCATGCCTGCATAAATTGATTTATAATAATAAAAATCATAATCTAAGTGTGTTGCGTAATAAGCATCGCCTCGATTCGTGGCAATTTCAATCATAATGTGGTTTATACACAATGCTGGGAGAAAAAAAAGAAAGTGGATTTGTTGCCATGCCTGACTGCGACTCAGGAAATGAATTCTATGAAGTTATTACCGCATGAACTCCGCTGGTGCTCACCTGGTGTGGCTCTTGTTGCTTTTTACTTTCCAGAGCCGATTCCTCCGTCCGGTTGTGGGAGCATCCGGCCCCAGTCTGAGGCGGCAGAGGAAAAGAACTCAATTTTTACACGACACATGACATGAGTGAGTCATAAAAACTGTATAGAACAAAAACACACGAGCAATTATGATAAGAAACGGAGCACACAGTGACTGCTGCTGAAAAGAGGAAACCATTCAGTTCTATTTTTATCAAACTATGTTATCGTTATACAATTATATGATCTTCTCCTAATTGTAGCAATAATTTCAGCTGTCAGCGTGTGTTCTGGTTGAACAACTAGTTCAGTGTTACAGTTTTCACAGGATTTCATTTCTCCCACTCCAAACACTGTGGATGAATTCTTCTTGAGGTGCCTGAGAAAGTGTCGCTGCATCAACCCGCGCGTGGAACAAAATGCTTTATATAGCCGGCTGGTGAACAGGTGAACGTTTAGACACCTCTTAATGCTAACACGGTTTGTATGAAATATATCAATATATCAGAAACCGATGGGCACGAGGCCCTCTGTATGTCTGACGGAAAGCATTTGTCAGATTTCATCAAACGCGTCACATTTTCAAACTCAAGTTGAGACTGCGGGTTATACACGTCCATCTGTCTCTCTCCATTTCCTCCCAGCCTACGGGGAGAGTGGGACACGGGGAGATGTGGCAGTTTTCGTGAGCAAAAACAATATCTGAGGCTCGGTTTCAGACATGTCTCTTCTTATCTGTATCACAATGTGTCTCCCTGTGGCTGAAGGGTTTTTACTACCCTGCCAAAATTATATAATCAATTACTGGACACCAGTGAACATCGTTTTTGGCACAGTTTCATTAAGGAACAATCCCTTTGACACATTTTCCACAGACGGTAATTTCCTCTCTGGATGGCATCCCTCACTGCCCTGTCTCCAGTGGTCTATCAGCTCAAATCTGTAATAATTCTTGATGGCCGCTTGTCAAAAAGCCTCACCGAGTCTGTTTGCTTCCTCCTCAGCGTTTCCTGTACCTAAATGCTCACAGGTGCCTGACGTCTGAGAGTAGAAGGCCCCTGACAATAATCTGAATGATAGAAAGATCAGTGACTTTCTCTCTTTTCTCCCTTAATAACTACTTTCAAAGTGTCAAGGAGCCACTCAGCTAACTCAAACGCTCCACTGAAGCCTCTCGGTATGAAACTGTTTGTTGGGCGCTCGGCGAGTGAAGCTCTCTGACACGAGTGGCTGTGTGTACGATTCGCCTTCTCGGCACCCGGTCTCCCACAGCGACGCGTTCCAACGTGTTCTGGGTGAGATTTTAATAATTTGAAAGCGGGAAACTGATTTCTAATGGTGGAAAAGATACGAATGTAACGTGTGCAGCGATGAAAGCTTCATTTTCCAGTTATCAAACCTCATGAAGACACTAAAAGTAAAAGCAGCCTGTCTGATTTCTGATGAGGGAGCGAAGCGTGAATTAAGTGAACAGATAAATCTGATGGTTTCAGACCCTTAGGTCGCATATAGACTATTACGCTTTAATTAATTTAAGGCTCACCTTTTCCATCTGGCACTCTGTAACCCCGCCACTCTCTCTCCTCATCACGTCAGTGTTCATGGGTGATTTATTGACTGTGGCAATTCTCTGAACTTTAGAGATATCCTGTAAAATAAAAAAGAATTTTAGCTTTAAACGCTGGCTTTTGAAATAAAACGTTGGGTTGGACTGTATAAAAAGCAGTGGATCAGGAGTTAAAGTAGCCATCAGTATGATATTGGAGTGATGAATCACTATCTTGTCTCCCTTTCTCTCCGCTGTAAGTGAATCCTGCCTCCAACCCATGAACATGAGACAACAATTGAGGCAGTGATTCCCCCTGAGGTAAATGGAGGTATTTTGGGGGCTCAAATCCCAAATCAGTTTCCATCAGCTGGAAGGACTACAGAGACACGATCGTTTGTTACATTTGTTGCCTTAGCCTTCAAATTTGGAAACAAACTAAAATACATCAACAGCAGCGATGAGAGAATGATCGGTCCTCTCACGGGTTCAAAATGTTTGAGGTGAGACAAAAAAAAGGATAGTAATAGTATGATGGCTGTGTAAGAAAAAAAAAAAAGAGTTTTCATGGATTCATTCACTGGGGCAAAGTAAAGCGAGCGAAACGTTGAATTTGAATGAACGTCATCTGAATCTGAAGATGTGTTGATTTGCTGTGGATGATGACAGATGTCTAAAATCGTAAACCAGGCACACTTTGCCCCTCGCTGGTTGTTGATCAATCAATAGAGCGTTAAGGATGCACACGGGAGCTTTATTTCTGAAGCGACAGCGAAAACGATAACCTGCGCGAACACAAAACACAAAGCAACAAAACACCTCTCAGTTTCTCCTTCGGCGTGCAGACAGCCCTGCAGTCTTTGTGTCAGAAACTTAAATAACTTCCTGTCTGATTGGCTCATCAGCTGCTGATGTGACGATTAGACACACCTGTGTCCAATTGCTACCTAAGCTGCGGCACCGTATGCAACAACGTCTCCAGCACACAAACAAACAAACAAACAAGCAGACAAACACCCGAAACCAATCCCACCGCCAAACACTCGTTTACTCACGATGTCAGGAGTGGTTGCAGCGTTTTGGGGAAGTGAATGTTTTGGTAAAGCGATAGGTAGAAATGCTCGCAGCAGCAGCAGTGGATACGCTGGATTATCTAACGTGCGTAAACATTGTGGTTCCGTCTTGTGTTTCAGACCTAAGCTGGGCTCCTGTCTGCATGTGAAGGCATCCATTGATTCCAAAATGAGGAATAAAAGTCATTTCCAAACCAACATCCATCATCCAATCCCCTCACCTACAAACACAAACACAAACACCAAACCTCAAGGTCACATTTACGTTGTATTAATCCGCTGAATTTAGTTATCCAAGGATGTCATGTAGACAGAATTTGGGGAATGTTTGTCTCAGTTTCTGTACACATGCAAGTCCCTGGACAGTTATTTAAAGGCGTCTCTTCCACTATAGCGAGTGTGGAGCAGAATATTTTCACACTTAATGGCCCCACGCGGAGAGAGAGTGCCCTCTGCATGACCTTTTTGCTGAGGGAATGTTGATGTGAGGACGGTCTGGATCCACTAATCTCCAGATTTTCTCTTTATGTCCCTGGATTGAACAATTTAGCCCACAATTAACTTCATTTTGAAGCAAAATGGCGCCAGTGTCATCATTTCAACGATCCAGCAATAAATGTTGATAGCATGTAGCAGAAGATGCTAAAATGATGTGATCACTGCTAACGTTGTGGTACGATAAGATACAAATCAATATTTTCAATGTCTCTCAGCGCGTTAAGGCTCTGCATTGTGTCCTGCTGTCTTCTTTGTTCATCTTATTCTCTTGTTGGTGTCAGAGTCCATTATGTGTTAAACTGAAATTTTGTTCAACGTAGATTGTTTTAAACCTTAAGTCTTTCTGCAGCCGCAGCCAGTTTTCAGTACAGGCTTCCACGCTGTAGCGTCCTAAACTGGGTCAAAAGTGGTCTCGAGAGAACATAAAGCAAGATGTTACAAGACAAACATAAACAATCTTAACCTGTCACTGTCAAACTCCATTCTTAGGCTGTCAGCTAAAGCAAAGTCTCTTTAGGCAGGCTCAGTAGAATTGGCTGTATTTGTGGATGTGGCCATTTTTGGGCAAACACTTCATGAATTATTTCCCACGTTTTGACAGCATCCATCAGACTAAGCTGAACATTACAGTACGGCTATGAAAGACAGAAGACATTCGAGCTGCTTCTCCGTCTCCACGAGGACAAATGTGCTCCCGCTGGAACACAGAGAAAAGTTTCAAATGGCTCAAACTAAGAACATTCTGTGCTGTGATCGCGTGTGTGTTAGTGCAGGTGTGCATGCGTGTGTGCATGTGTGTCTGTAGTCTGAACATCCATAATAATGAACGTTCCTATTTTTGCAGCCATTTCCAGTCCGTTTCCGTGGGTCCGACTTTGATGATTTATCTGAAATCGCTGCATCTCTAAGTCAAATTTAACCAAACATTTATAGCTAAAAACTGAAAAACAAGCCTTTGACATTTCCAAGATTTACAATGACAATATTGTTCTATAATAGAATGTGACTCATGAAACAATTAATCTGTTTCTATCGTCCACGTTGTATAACAAGGATGAATATGTTGTTGATTTAAAGAGACAAGGAAACAATTATAAAAGTAAATTGTAAATGCTGACAGCAGGGCACCAAAATGCATGATTTGGCCTCCGGCTGAGTGCCCCAAGCATCGCAGACATCATTTCCCATTACTTGGATGAAAATTGCATGCTATCAGACCACAAGACTCGGTTCTCTCCCCAAGATTGTTAAATATGAAGCAACATCCACTCCGGTCTTGCTGATCCCTGCATCCTCACACTAATGAATCTATTTTGTGTACCTGTGTGTGTGTGTGTGTGTGTGTGTTCGCACAAGGCCTAAGGACTGAGAGAGTCTTATTTGTAGCGTCCAGAGCTTAAGGCTCATTACGTTACCTCTACACGCGTGAAGCTGAAAGTGGTGACTCCGAATGCTGTCTGCACAAAATTCGATTTACTTTTCCAGAACACAAAACAGATTTTCGTGTGCTTATGGAGACAAATGTTTTTGTTGTTGTTGTTTTTTTTGTTTTGTTTTTTTTCACCCCAGGAGTGGATAAAGACTTTCATATGTTAAATAAACGCTTTAGTAGACTTTTTCAGTAGCACTTTGCAAGGTTGCGTTCACAGCAAATACATTTGGATCACAAATAACGTCTAACATTCACTATATGCCGCCTGGATGAGCTGAATATTAAATCACTCTACTACATATTCAATAGGTAGAAAACTAACCGGCTGAAGCTGAGATAAAAGGTGTAATTATACTCTGTACTGAGTCTACCCATGCTGGTAATGTGCATAATGAAGCATCAAAGAGCCAAGTTCTTGACATTTGCCTTTTTGTCAGAGGATTGTTACCCGATTTAGACCGTGGGGATCCGGCTCATAAATACTCAATAAATGCCGTTGTGGCTTGTGTTTTGTACATATTTTTCCATCCATTTAGCAGTGTTTTAAATAAAATTTGACCTATGTTAAGCTACATACCGTGTGGACAGATGGACTGCTGCAGGCATCGTAACAATTAGGAAATATTTATTCATACAGTATTTATGAGACAACGTGAATGTGATATTATGGGTCAAGCAGTGACCACAGATGAAGGTCTGCTTCTTCTATGCTAACAGAGTGAGAAAACTCAAGTTCCTAAGCGTTCAAAGGTCAACCCACACCCACCCTCACTTGTCTCTCTGTTAGTCAGACGCTTTCTTTGATCGCGTGCTCGCTTTTTATGTTGATTGTCAATGCACTCGAACGGACTCATCATGTAAAGCATCATTTATGCTCTCTAGTTTTGTGTGATGTTACTGCACGGAGACAGATTTGAGACCGGGTGAGGATGGAGGCACTGAAGCATTTTCACAAAGACGCAAATTTCAAATTGTAGTTGCAGGCAGTAAAATGGCGAGCGGTAAAAGATTTAAA
>OMNV01028968.1:24182-51609 GCA_900303265.1 Brotula barbata | reverse complement strand
GATGTTTATAAGAAGGGAATGACTCAGCATCTACAGCAGCAACATCCCCACTATAGGAAATGTTAAAGAACTTAAGAAACTCTTGACTTTTGCAGTCTGTATTCGGGGCACTCTGACATTCTGTGTCTTAACCAATGTGTGTGCGTGTGTGTGTGTGTGTGTTTGTGGCACTATAGATAATAGTGAAGAGTCATTACATCCATTACCCAGAGCATCATCACGGGATGCTCCTCCACGGGCCGCAACCGCTGACCCCAAACGCCGACTTTCAGGGTTAGCGGCTCCGAGTGCAAGGCTCCATATTTCTGTGCGGGTCCATTACGGCGGCGGGGGTCAGCAAGGTACAAGCCAGTCTACTAGGAATACAACTACACACAGCCATCATTTTTTCCCCTCCCTGTCGATGGTGAAAGCAGCTCCAGGCGGAAATGTAAAAGTGCTGTGACAGGGAAGAAGATGTGAAGGCCTGAATAAGACTCCTCTCCCTAAAATTATGTCTCAGAGGGAAAGAGGAGGCGAGAGGAGATCAATTCCTCCAAAGTTTTTAGTGTTATGACCGAGGGAATGAGGGGAAACCTGCTGATGCCGAGTCTTTAGGATTAACACGGAGACGGCGTAGTTTGGATTCAGGCTCGCCATTAAAATCGGTGCTCAATTTATGAAGAAAACACTGCGAGCTCCGCTGGTTTTCAGCTCGTCGCTTTGTTAGGAGGACACCTTCTGTTCGTGCCACGTTCGCGTCTGTCGGTGTGTGTTGTCCAACCGAGAAATCTGTTGTGTTGAAAGTTATCAAACTCTGCACAGGTTTCACCACGGAAGTTTTTAACTAACTCCCACGTATTATAAAGTATGGAACGCTCTAACAAAAGATGTGAATAAAACTGTGTAGCTGTCAGTCTACAGCCGGGGCTCTCAAATTTTGTATGAGGTCAAAGGTCTGAAACACTGCCAGTGAATAGCACCGGCATAAAACAACATACGTGTTGATTTATGATTTATATACGTATACATCGACAACCATAAGATATAATTTACTTATGGATGGCGATTTATGATTTATGCTGGACTGTGGGCGACACGATGCAACATAACTGACGGTGACAACTTGTTGCTAGGCTACATTTGATTATTGGAAAATCCCCACAGCCTTCCCCTCCCTGAGGGTCCCAATCTTTTGCATCGAGATCCACAGAAATGGTCAACAGACGTCCATAAATGTCTCTATGAACATGAAAGTCAAGGATGGTCAATTTGCGACCTGCGACGCGTGTCCAGCGTCTGCACACAAGTTAACTGGTCGGACACCAGAAAATATATTCCGACGTTAATTTACATCTAATGAGTCCACGGTCAGGACTGATTTGCAGTTGGGTCCAGATCCGGACCCTGGTTTGAGAGCCCCCGCTCTTTAAAAAGCTTTGTTCATTGAGTCGTCTCCTTATTGTTACGAGCCGGTTGTATTTCTGACAATTGACTCGATACAATCCGAGTAACAAACTCCAAGGCCCCCCAGTCAAGGTGCCTTCACTGACGTCTCCCCTGTGAGTCTGATGACATTTCTATGTCTCAACTGACTCTTTGCCACTCCGTCCTCCCCACGCCCCGCTTGGCATTTGATCACAGTATACGGGGAATACAGATGAGATTTTAGGAATATCCTGTGAGTTAATGATGCATTTCCCTCTGACCTTTATGTACACACGTGGCCAATTCCCTTTGACGACTTTAACGTCTGATTCTCCGGGATGAAAGGGTTTACAGGACAAAAGATCAAATTAGCCATTCTCCCGCAGCTGCAAATCACCGGAGACTGTAATGTTTTAAAGGCTCACATGAAATGTTTGGTGACATTGAGCAATAGATTGTTTTGGGTGAGTGACTGATGCAATTTGGAGACAACAATTTACGGCCGGTGACACCGAGCAAACAAGTCAATGCATCCATCATTCACGGGCTAGAAATAGAACAGGGAACAGGACGTAGGGGGACAATATATTCAGCCATTGGGCTGGAGGCGTAAAATTCACTAGCTGAGGCTTCGGTCCTTTTTATTCATTTCTGTCACTTTTCTGTGCGACAGAACTTTAGAAATGATGGGATCAAAACATGCATTTATGAGAGGACATTACAGGACAGCGTGGCAGAAATGTCAACTGACATTTCTCAGACTTAACAGTGCAAACAAGTCTGGAAAGGTCAGCCCTTGTACCAGGAAATGCCAATAAGTGTTACGTGTGTACTCTGATCTAAGAACACTTAGTCCTTCTAACGCAAGGGCAACGTGCTGTCGCCGCTGCGGTCATTCGTGAAGACGGGCTAAATGTGCCGCACGCCGAACGGTAGCAACACACGCCTTCGTTTGTTATTTGCGTCTCGACGGGTGCCTAGTATAATCCGATGTATAATTCCTTGTCAAATTCACTCAGAGCTGTCTTCGTATTTTATCGACACATCTCAAACGATGGGAAATGATGGAACAGATATGGCAGAGGGAGAAACGGGGGACCAGACATAACTATGAGAAAACAGACAGCAAATTGATTTCGCAGGCATGCGGTCTTGCTGGAAGGGAGTTTGTAATTGCGAGTTGAATTAATTGGAGTATCTCCTGTGATGGGATCATCCTTTCAAGGTGTTCTGCAGTACCTGTTTACACATGGTCGGGAACTACCATAAAGCCACCCCCTTTAGTTTGAGCTTACCTTGAAAATTAAATCCTTTTTCCCGTACCGTAGTTCTTTCAGTTGAGCCTGGATTTTTTTGGACTGCAAGGAGAAGATAAGGAAATAAGTGTTAGCTTATTCAAATAGTGAAATTGGTTTTAGATCATGTAGCAGGATTCTGCCAGCTGCAGCAGAAGACTCCTTTGTGAGTGTTCCCTGGGAAAAGCTGTGCCTTAAAGGAAGACCATACTGAGAGGAAGAAAATATCAAATCTCCCCTTCACTGAACTGCAAAGTCCACACAATGATGCAGTCATGCACTGGCTTACTGCCCACTGTCTAAACCTGAATTCTTACTCACACAACACACAGCCGCTGCCACCATCACCACACACACGCTCGTCCGTAGGATCCAATGGCTTTTTCTCTATCGCCACGAGACACACACACACACACACACACGCGGCGACCACCTCTGACTGACAGTCATTCCACTGTTTCACATCAGTGGTCACAGGAAACAAAGCATACACAAACTGGACACACGGCCACCCTCGAAACTGTCCATGATGTCAGCACAAACACTCAATGGGTCAGCATGCAAATCAGCAGCCATTAAGAAGAGTCAAATCTATCTATCTATCTATCTATCTATCTATCTATCTATCTATCTATCTATCTATCTATCTATCTATCTATCTATCTATTGATCTATCTTCTTCTCCCTGACAGAGAGTAAAACAGTGATATGAGGTTTAATTTTTCATCATAACACTGTAAATTCTGCGCTGGGGGACAAATTCACTTCAAAGGACTTTGTGCACTTGACAAGCAGTGGTTCCTTTTTTTATGAGATTATTTGTCTTGTTATTTCTCCTCCCAGGGTGCAGCTAGTTCCCAAGACACCGATTCCTGGCTTCTGTAACTTATTTCAAAAATTGCATCCTGGGGTTCCTCGTAAAAACGTGTGAAGCCACATAAACACCGAGGTAACTTTAAAAGTAGCAAGCCATTTCAATTTAGATTGTTAAGCTGATATTTTTTTCTGCCCAGGTCATGAAATGAAATGTTAGCAAATTAAGTTTATTTGCATAAGCAAAGTGGTGCTTCTTGGTGAAAGAATGGATTATAAAATCAGGCTCAAAGTCACACACGGGAGAGCTTTAGCATCGAAATGCAAAAAAAACAAACCTGTAAATGCTGCTTGTTACCCAAAACGCAAATTGTTTGAGCTGCAGACAATCACTGCAGCGTCTTTACGTTTGTGTATGATTTGATTCCTGTGAGAACTTTCATTTGCCATATTGTTGTAAACTAAACTATAAAGTCTTATACGAGATATCGATGACATAAATTGCTTTTGATCCATAAAAATGCGCGCGCTTCGCAAATGTATTATTATTGATTCCCTGCAACTTCTTACAGTTTCAATTAATGGACACATATATAGTGTGTAGTAATTACGACAGCACTTAAAAGCAACAATCCATCCACAATTGGGCTGTCTATTATTTTATATTATATAAATATTTTTTATTTGCGACTGCACAGTATTTACATTTTTATTGCGTATTTGTGTACAATATGTGGAGTAATAACCTTACATATTAAGCATATATCTCTGCATTAATTACTTTCTTTATTCATTATGCATAGCTTGGCATTTAGTTTACCTAATGAAAATCGTTAATTTTGCATTTTTGCACCGTATTTTCAAGTTTTTTTCCTTTAACGCATAAAGAAATGCACGCAGCTTTTACTTTATATACTGAAAATATTTGTAACATATATTGTCAATTATTGTAAATGCTGTGTATTTAATATTTAATAATAAATAATTGGGGAGATCCTTTACAGGTAGAAAAGGATGAAAATGATCCAGTCTTGTGTAAGATTGGTATATTTTAGTTTCCTCTATGGTGTCGATCGGTCCAAATAAATAAATAATACAAATTGTGATATCTTCCTTAATTTGCTGCATAAACAGAATTTTATGGAGGTTATAAATTTATATTTTGCTTTGTTTCCATATTGGCAAAGAATAAATGTATTTTGCGCTCGCTGTCAGTGCACATCAGTCGTGATACAGTAAATTAAAATATCCAGAACCGTCGACCGTACAGCTGTGCGCTGCCTGCCAGAAAGCGCCTTGGACTTGCTGTATTTCCTCCTCCGTTTAAAATGATTGCTCTATTTGTGAAGTGTGTCTGATTGGTTGAACATTCAAGCTGAGGCAAGGCAAAGGCTGGCTGGCACCCAGAATTTACAGACTGTAGGTGATATTTTATTTTTGCCCTTTCTGTCAAAGAGATTTGATTTATTCAAGATGGATGATGCACAACATATAAACATGTTGCAACCCTTTTGTTTATTTAAAGGGCCTGTTTTTATATGCTCCCCGCACACAGAACTCGTTACGTTGTGGAGTACTTCACCCATGCTGGGAGCAAGTGACATGAACGACGCATTATCAAAATGACCTAGAATCAGACATTCATGTGTATAAAACCTCCCCTTTGATTTGACTCCTGTTCTTGTATTATTCATGACATTTACCAAAGCATGTATGTCGCCTGTTTGTTCCTTGCTGATAAGATAGAAAAACTGGAACAGACCACTGTGTGAAACATCAGACGAGTCACATGACCTATACATGTTGCCAAAATGTCAGCGAGTATAGCCTCGTTCCTCGTGTCAAACCGTGACACTTTAACCACAAAACTGACTGGAAGGCTTTGACCAGAGGTGCTGCTGTTATCATCTCTGTCCAACTTGACTCACTACTGCCAATGATGTTGGAGGGATTTGATCCCAGCTTCACACAAGACTTTTTTTTTTTCCTGAAATCATGACCTGAGGCCAGAAAGCTTACATGTGAGCTTTTTTCACGTGTGGTAAGAGGTGAAAGTGAAAGTCAAATCCGGTGAGCAGGCTTTCATGGCAGGTACAAGTACAGTACATAATGACTTCATGTCGGTCATGTTGGTTATACAACTCACAGATGTTACCATCACTGAGGTAAAATGAATACGGTGGTACAAAAACTAAACCTAGGAATTATGTGTAAAAAATAACCTACATAGTGAATTTGTGACCAGTGAAGACGAAAGCATGTGTATAGAGTTTTGGAAAAGAGGTGTAACAACTTCCTCCGTGCATTTTTAATCTTCAGTTTGTCGTTTGTCGTGCCAAATCCTTTTTTCTGTTCACACTGTAACTGTGAGCTCGGAACATATAGTAAAACTCTCACGTACGTCGTGGATCTGTTGATGAATGAATGAATGCTGATCCTTTTCTGGGCTCATTGATTGTCCCAAAATAAACACAGTGATGACAGCGTGCGTCACAGTCCCAAAGCCGTCTAAAATTAATTACACAAGTCTATTCACCTGCAAATTGGGCAATCATCTCCAATCCCCTATATTATGTTTTCTGCGTGGGCTTGGTAGATGTTTCCATGGAATCCTGATGAAAGGATGATGGGTAATTTTAGTGATTATATGAGGATTCATACAATAGATGACAAATCGACTCCCTCTTCTTCTTTCTACCTTCCTAAATCTATCCATCGACGAACATCAGACATGATTAAGATAGCAGCTCCCCTTGCAGTAAATGGGGAGTTTTTGGACTCAATACCCCCCCATGCCGCCCCCAAATCAGATTAAACGTTTAGGAGGCGCTACAGAGACATTATATTCTTCAGAGCACTACATTTATGGATTCCTATCAGGATGTAATGAGGAATTCAGTAAATCACCTGCTTCATAAAGTTTACGCAGCATTTTCCGGTGAGCTGGTTCCCGAGTAAAAAGGGAATAACTACGCATTGTGTGCTGCAGCTCATCCACGAGCAGCCACACAGATGTGGATTCTCTCCCAGTTCAAATGGAATGCTGAATTTCAGAGCGAAATGGTGAAGTGAGCGAAGGAACAGCTGAGCCATCAGACCAAAGGCAGCCTGGCAGTGAGTTTCCAGGCTGAACTGGTTTTCTTGTGGTACATTTGTTTTCAGCAAACTTCCACTATTAATACGTTTATGTCTAAGACGGTGGTCTGAAAGTGGATTATTCTGCTTTTAATTCATTTTTTTCAATGGCCTGTGTTTATATAAACATACTGTGGCTTCAACCTTTCCATTGACATGGTTTTATGAGCCATCAGACCAATTTGAGGGCATCATCGTCATTTAAGGACGTCATTTAAATGTACATGACGTTCAAACATAACAACAGCAACCTCAATAGGTCAGTGGGAGGGGCTTACATCTAAAAACCATCATGTGCCCTCAGCCTTGGGACGTAAACACACATCAAATCAGACACTGTGCAGAATCGGAGCTCTTTGCCAACTAACAGAACCTGTGATAGAACATCATTACCCAGAATCCCATGTTCTGACTGTGCTGTCCGCTTTATTGTTCATTTCTACTACTTTACAGTAATTACAGTGTGATTAGTAGCTCTATCTGTTACCCCTCCTTTTTGAACAAACTACACTTTCCCAGGATGAACATGCGGGCCACGGATGAATGTTCTTCTCACTGATTAACTTCAAATTTTATAGACTTAAGATGGAATTGAAGACAGTAACTTTAGCTTTCCAGCCCCTGAAGGTCTAACAGCTTTGATAATAACTCTGCAGAAATAATCAGGCAGGCAGAGACTCAACAGGAATGAGATTTTGTTACCCTCAACAAGTATCAGGGTGCCCAGGTATTTTCATTCTCCGTTTAGAGTGTTCAATATTAATGAAACATTCAGCCACAGAAGATGGAGATGCACAACTTTTGTCGTGACCTCTTCAGAGCCTTTATCAATAATTTAAACCTCTGACTAGTGAGGAGTTTTCGTGGAACAAAAAACATTCAGCAAAAACATTCTCTTCAAAACAGACTGCGGGCCATATCCATAAAGGTGCCGTCAGCTTTAATATCACGTAATGGACAAATATGGCAAAATGCCTTCGCTCCTTCATAAACGTGAGTTACCGGCCTTTTTACCAGCTGTTTTTCCATTTACATGAAATGCGGCTCAACCGCTCCGTTCCACAGATTTCCCCTCATTTGCATGCCCTGTGAGCGATTCACAAATGTGTACCGCCACATTAAAAACAAGACCTACTTTAAGAGGACGGTGAATGTTCACAGCATTCTTTCCTGGGGTGATGAAACACGTATGACACATGTGGTTGGCAGAGACGTATCTGCTCTACTTAATCACTTTTTAGCCTTCGAAATGCCTCTCTCTCCTATGTGAGTTTTGGTAAGGTACCGCTCATCCTCCTTCATCCTTCCACCTTCCTTCCACCATCCTTCCATATTTGGCAGTCAATCTGTCCTTTTTACGCTTCAGACACCTTCTGCCATTGTTTCCAAAAACATTTTCTCTTTGTTTTATTATTGCTACATTTCTACCGTACAGCGTGTTATTCCCTACTACCTCTTCCATGAAGCTACGAGCTCTTCTGCTGTAAATTTAGGACTCCGTCTCTAATGCCCTCCAAACAAGGGATTGAATGCATTTCCTCCTAACATGTTTTTGAGCTGATATTACTGTCGCAGAGGTTTCGCATGCCATGACACATTTAACGTCGGGTTTTATGAAAACGAGCATGTGACTTTTGAGTGCATCGAAGCTGGGGCAAATATCAGCTTGTGGTCTTTGGGTCCTGGGTCATAACTGCCACCAATTTTCACTATGTGAAATTGTGTCAAGCAGCCATGTGTGTCCGTGTCAATTTTGTTCCCTAGACTGCGGGCAGGATTATACCAGACGTTAACGACGAACAGGCTTGCGCATACCGTTGCTCAGCAAGATGTATGTGACATACACTTGTGTGCATACTGAGAGTTTGTTGTGGGGATTAAACAGTGGTGGCAATGTGAAGGCCATTATCATTCCTCATCAGCATCATCACCCCAACAATGACCTCTGACTTTGCCTAACAGTGTAAACAAAGATAACAATAATTGAGGTGATCAATTTACCTATGTTATGAAGGCAAAATGAAATAGTGTCTGGGGATAGTTTCAAAGGTGCTGAGTCATCATCCCCAGTAAACGCTAAGCATTTTTCCTGGTTGTCACTGCCAATGTTGCTGCATTGCTGACATGACAAAAGTGAGATCAATGCATCCCATTTAGATTTCTGTAGGTATGATGTTAAATATTACAGACGTGCACAACCAGCGCTTTGGACACCACAACATACGTGTGGCAGCCATGATGCAGACATGTATGTTTAGTTAACTGGAAGCATAAAGTGGACAATGATCCATCTGATACTTTTAACAGCACATCAGGAAATTTAACACATATAGATAGATAGATAGATAGATAGATAGATAGACAGTCAGACAGACAGACAGACAAACTTTGAATTATGAGTTTGGTTAGCATTGTTAGCATGACATTTTAGTTTCAAATTGTGTGAATTAAAACACATCACACAATTTATGTTCACTCTGTTCATTCTAGTGCTACATCTATCTATCTATCTATCTATCTATCTATCTATCTATCTATCTATCTATCTATCTAAATGCAAAACAGTCTGTGCAAGTGCATTCAAGACGCTAATAAGCTGCTAGGTTGCTAACTAGGTACTACATTGCAAACAAATATTTTTCGTTGTTCTACTGATAAGGCCCTAAAGTGTCCACTCATGAGTGTGATAAGGTTGTGTGTTAGTCTGCAGAAGTTAGCGCAGCCTTGCTAACAGACAAAGTTAAATTCTTCAGTCTTCTTCACCATGACAGAACATGACCGGACAGAGACACTTAATTTGTCTCGAACACACACACAGCAAACTTTGACAATAAAGATGATTCTGTTAAGTAATTTTAATCTCTCCACGGCTCTGCTTTTAATGTGTTTTATGAATAAGTAAAAGCTAGCATGTCAATCCAGTGCTTCCAGTGATGATAATATAAACCCCTAAACATCGTCACGCAGCACTTAACACATCTTAAAGGGAAGGTTAAAGAAAAAAAAAAACACCAAAACACCCCCGCCCCACCAGACAAGGATAAACAGGTATAGAGAATGAATGAAAGATTTAAGGAGATGATGGTTTTATCAAAATAATAGATAGGGGCAGCCTTACGTGTGTATTTTTAAAGGCAATTCAAGGACAGTGATAGTGCAGCAACAGATATTAGGAATGATGAAAAGGCCTTCAACACCAAGAGGTAACAAGCGATTCTCTGTGGAGTTTTGAGGTACATGCACGTAACTTTAGTCAATTCTGTGAGAGTCCATCTTTGCTGACACTTCCAGACGTACAGCATGATTCGTTAAGACAGAACTATCTGTCCGGGGATCTTTAGCTTCCATCTATGTCGCTATCCTACGCATGAAAGTAATTGCTAACAATAGTTCAGTCGTCCAACAACCTTGGTAGCGTTCTCTTCAAGGACGTTAACTTTGATCAAAACAAGCCTCAGCTGCCTTAAGGGAAGAAAAATCTCCATCTCTACACCAAGGCTGCCATATGTCAGGCTGTCTGCTTCACCCCTCTCCTCCAGGTCGTAAAAGTCGCAAATAATTCCATAATTTAGCAAGTAGGCGAGAGATGTTTTGACTCACCAGCTGGTACTGTAACTATGGAGGCCACAATTATGATCCTGCATGGCTGAATTACACCACAGGAAGCAAAAGCAGCAGTTCAAAGCTCAGCTCGGTTTTACTAAAAGGTGAACCTGGTGGACACTGCCGATACACCCAGTGGTGGCAGAGCTGAAGTCCACGGAAAGGGAAATTGGGGGAAAGCAAAATGACACGGAGAGAGTGCAACCTGGGTTCCTCAGATGTTCAACCATCAAAGAACCGACTGCCAGAGAAGGAAGCGGTTCGTCCATTTTGGGATTTACAGCACAGCCGCAAGCAAGGATGCATGCATGTATGTATGTGGGTGTGTGTGCTGCTGGTACGTGTCTGTACTGTATGCATGACTGTCTGTACTGTATGTGTGTGTATGAGAGAAAAAGACTGTCAACATATAGTTGTCTTAATTTGAAAGAAAAGGGCATATCCCCTTTGTCTTCCTTAATCAATAATTCAGTAAGTCATAAATGTCATCTAACACATAATCAAAGAACATTTGGTAGGAATTATTTATGTTAAAAATTATAATAAAAAAAGGCGAGTCTTACCTCTTCTGCATAGGTGTCACAAAGTTTGTTTCCTGACAGTAGTTTGTTTTTCAAGCTTTTGTTCTGAAATGGAAGAGAGAGAAAACACTTTAGAAACGTTATTATGAAAAATACGTTCACACACACACACACACACACTTCACTTCACTGAATGTACAGGAAAGTGACAGGGTTTAAAATGTACGATCATCTGGTGTGGCTAGAAATAGAACCCAAATGTTATTGAATTTTCACCAGAGTCGGTTCTGTCACAATATATTCTCTTCAAATGAAGAAATCATTTCTTTCTTCCACCGTTTGAAAACTGACTTCAAGAGAACAAAGCACTTAGGATGAGGATGAGGATGAAGATGTAAGCCCACACCAATCAGCAACCAGGTGAGGAATATGATGCAGGGTCAGATCTCACTCAACGTTCCACACGACCGGGAAATGATTTGACTGGCAGACGGAGGAGACGTGCCGAATTACGAGAGCAGCCTGAAGCTCACAAAAAACATCTGGAGGCGTTAAAGAGAGAGAGGGCTACAAGGTCTGATGAGCATTAAAAAAAAAATCAAATAAAAAAATCACCCCAGGAGCACAAAACTGCACGGCTGTCTTGACCTGAGCAATCTGAGTTTGAGCTTTTAACGTATTCTTCTAATGATATTTGTATATATTTATTCATGTATGATGCAGTAAAGATAATTGAAGATAAAAGAAGGTTCATCGTTGATGTTTTGTCATAAGCTAGCCGCGTAATATAAGGCAGGCATCACATTGAAATTACAATATCTGATGTAAAACCATTGTAAATTTAAGTTGCAATGGGAAAATATTAAAAATACGGACAATGAAAAGTTGTCGAGTTGAATAAATATGTGGCCTAAACATACTTTAGATTAAGAGTTAAGGAACACTTAGAGTGGTCCCATTCCTTTCAATACTGACAGGAAACTACTGTTCTGTAACTAAGCTTGCACCACTCGCGTTTTATCCAATGAAGCAAATGTAATTAGACTGAACTTCATCAAAAGCAGCCAGCTGAGATTTTTTAGGCGTTTTCATCGACTCAACAACACATTTACCACCGTTAATGAATTTATCAATGTGGTAATTACCGTGTTGAGTGTCTGCTCTTAAAACACTAAAAAATAAAAACATCCAGAAGAACTTGAGAGAGAGAGAAATAAATATTTATTCAACTGGTAGATTGCGAATCGGAAAACAGCGCCCTCTGCTGTACATGGTAGATGCCCAATTGCTGAAACTCCCTAATTTCAGCAATTGGGCCTTTTAACCGATTATTTTCACACAGGAACAGCTTGTAAATATGATTAGACGCTAAGTAGAACAGGTACGGAGTTTAATATTTTAATTATGATTATGTACTATGCGGTAGTCTACAAAAATTAGATCGCTTTTCAATTGTGCATGTCAGGATTTTGATAATGTGGCCCTCGGGGAAGACAGTCTGCTATTACAGTGAATATTAACCAGCTGTTTCATGTTCTCACTCGCATTTGTTCATCAATGGTAGTGAGGAAACTTTGGTTGTACACGTGGATTGATGGATACTTTCATGTCCTTCAGCAGATTATTACTGTATTTGTTGTATCAGGTTTCAAACACAGTCAAATGTCCATCTGTCAAACCGTGACTATCTGCCCATTGGAGTTGGCACCAATCAGTATTTTGCTGGCTTAAGCACAAGTTTAGAGTTTTTTTTTTCTTTCATTCCCACCTCGGACAAAATCCGCTCGATCCCAAAATTGCAGCATTCCAACAACCGTATATACGGCTTCTAAACGAGCGAGCGTAGGAGGAGACGACATATTTGGTTATGGTGTTGCTGCGCTCTGGGGATAGTTCTGCATCTAGAAAACAGCTCGATGTGATTAAGTGACGATCAGTAAAAGTTGGCTGTGAACCACCGTGGTAGGTTGGTTACAGACGTGGGGGTGGGGAGCAAATCAAGCAGATGGCCCTTAACATCTACAGCAGATGCTCCCATCGCCGCAATTCCTACCGAGTGTGTCACAGCGTGTACTGACAGTTCAATGCTGGAAGACAACCGCTGACACTGCAGCTGTCAGCGCATATAGGCAGAATTAAAAACGATATTTTTTTTACCCCCACTAGAAGGGGATTTTATCCACAGAAGTAGTGCCAAATAAACCCCCTAAAAAATCAAATCAAAAGTTTATGGGACGATTGGACATTGTCAGAATGAACTTTTGCAGACACTCAACATCTGGGTTGAAGAAAAAATATTTGACCTGAATAAATAT
Source organism: Brotula barbata (assembly GCA_900303265.1). NCBI lineage: Eukaryota > Metazoa > Chordata > Actinopteri > Ophidiiformes > Ophidiidae > Brotula > Brotula barbata. The sequence continues at coordinate 38,520 of OMNV01028968.1, read as the reverse complement.
CACACATAAATGCAAACACGCTCCATGCATCGAGCGGCACGTGTTGATGATGTCATGCACTCAGACGATTAGATGGCAACCGATTCCTTTTTCTAACTTGTATTAGTCACGACAGGAAATGACAAGTTGATTTTCAATACACAATTAGACGCTGAACAATAACAACACGTTCATCTTTGGAGACAAGCCGATTACCATTATTTGGCAGGCAGCAAAAAGACTCAACCAGTTAAAAACTGGTTTCCCACATAATTCGCTTTTTGGCCTTTGTGTTCCCTTTGCAATTCAATCTCACTCCCACACAAACATGCACATACGCCAACACACACACACACACAGATACCGAAACGAGACTGCGGATATTTTGTCAGTCAGTGAGGCAGAACTGGCCAAGTATTGCAGACACTTGGACCTCCTTTCACCCTACAGAGGGACCACCATTCCAGGACACGTAGAACTGGCAGCAGTCATAAATAGTGACGTACCTTGCCTCAGGACATAACCAGAGTGAAAATGAGATCCACTGGAGATTATGTCACAGCGGATTATGTAAAATGCAATACATAGAGCCTCACATGTCAACGTGTGTTATTCCCCAAACACTGTCTGCTGTGGGCTTGAAACTAAAGGAGCATTTCACATTTTTACATGGCGCTGTAGACCTTTGCCTTACTAAAAAAAAAAAAAAAAAGCAAAAGCCTCCCCCAAAAATATGTTCTAAATCTTCATCTCTCAGTCTGTCATACAGACTTTTTCACTGGATATCTATGGTTCATCCATTCCACATCACACACAGCACCACAGATTTCCTTTTCTTGCCTAGGGTTAACATTTTACCATGCAGCTGTCTCATTCACACAGTCACACACACTCAGAATTTGGTCTTTTATTTAAGGGAAGGCAAAGTTCCTAACGTTAAAATAATATTAAAAGAAACAAAGAAATTTCACAGCATTTATAGAAATTGACAGAGGTGGAGATTTCGGCAACACAAAATGTCCGTCTTGGTCAACACAACAGTTATTTCAACACACTGGATAAGTCTTTTTATTTATTCACATTTTAATCCACTTAGTCCCACTCAGCGTTTAGTGCGTCAACCCTGGTGTGAACTGTCAGACATTAACTCAGACACTTCTATTCAGTTTATTCCATTCGATAATAACTCTGTTCAAGTTGCTTCAATGCCAGCGCCATGGGCTGAGTGCAGTGATACACAATGAATTCTGCCACATTACAACATGCTGCATTTCTCAGGCTTATTTGATTTCCACTGTACGTGTGCTCCATGGCATGTCAAAGTCTAACTGACGCCAGGTGAAGAGAGGGGTGTCTGTAAAAACCATATATTTAGCCGTGGACTGAGATATATGCATGCATTCGTACGCTCTGGGACGCGTGGGACCGATGTGCTTGATTTGCAAATGAAAGTAAACACACAGCAGCAAAGCATCAGGCATGGCGTGCACGGTGCTGCACGCCACTCATGGGACGGTCGAGCGAGCCTATTGCTGTCACAACATATTACACGTTGAAAGGTCATGACGCATTCATTAAACTCAGAAAAAACAAAAATGACATGACGTCGCTGTTGTATATCTGCTTTAAGGTCTTGCACATGTAAATGAAATGATAATTAGATTATTCATTTCAATGAGATGTTGCTGCTGGAGAGCCCGCAAAGAGCTCATACCGCCGTCAAGGTCCTTCAGATTTTGCTTTTTTGCCATTATAAAATCGTATTATTACTCTGAGTCTATATATCAACTATATCAAAATGATTCATGCTGCTAAATCAGCATTATCTTATTATTATCTAGCTACACGTTGGTAATAGTTGCATGTTTTGCCTTTCAAGTAATGGAGAAAATGTCACCAAAAGGCATATGTTGTAATGTCAAAAAGAGAGAAATCCTACATGTGGACCCTGATGTGGATCGCTACCCTGATCCAAGTCCACCTATCGATGCAACACAAACATGTTTCCAAGTGACTTGTTTAAAAAGAAACACTAAAGCACATCATCAATGGTCCAGCGTCCTCTGATTGCGTGGATGATGTATGCGTGGCCGGAGCACAGCTGGCCTCACGTTATGTCAGGCTGTAGCGGCACGAACTTTTGAAAGTGGAGGCCTTGTTGGAAAACTTGCCTCTGTAATCCCTCTTTTATATTCATGGGAACAGTTTGATAGCTTGACTGTGGGTGTAATGTCTCATACATTCTGAATTTTCTTTTTCTTTGTATGTGGCTGGCACATGTACTAACTGTGGTAACACACCTGTGCCAGCGAGCCCTCACCATTTTTCCACCCTTAGGTAGCAATTTGAATTTTCGTTATACCCTCAGACTGCCTGGGTATTTTTGACTTTGTATAAACTGCTGTAAGAAGTGAGCTTTCTTATTCACTTTGTTGGATTGCAGTATTGCCTCGCAGCATTTGTTGGACTATTGTGCTAATAAGCGAGACAGTTCTGAAGATGAGCTCATTCTGTTGGTACAGCAGTTCTGCTGATAGTCATCAGCCTTGAGTTTAGGGAGCTGTGGCTCAGAGAGGATCTTCCCACTGCTTCCTAGACTTGGGAACCAGCTGCATGAAAACTTCAGAAGTTACCAGTCTGGCAAAGGAAGGAGGTAGCACTGAAACTGGATCATCAGCCTTAAAAATGGTGTTTTAGAAAAGTAAAAAAATCCCAAAAATGTTTGAGAAGGGAAAGGAATAAATCCTCTGCTGGTCACAGATAAACACCAATGCATCACTTTTCTCCGATGTTTGCAATGGGCGATTGTTCACTATATCAGAAAAGCAATTTTGAACGTATCTGCTCATCTGCTTCTCATTTCTGCCAGTTGTGACATGATCTATAATTTTAAATATGCAGCAGAAATGCTGGCGTTGATGCAGAATGGACCGATTGCATATAAGCCACTGCTGAAACGGTTGCAGGGCCTGCAGTTATTTGTATCTCTCTAAATTACTGACATAAGCAATGCAAAGTGGATAAACAAAATATGACAATACCCCAACGTCTCATAGTTTGACATTAAAGCTTCTTGGCAGTTTCTTATGGACTCGTGGGGTCCATATATGAAGAGATTGCTTACTTGTCGCTGTCCCATCTGACATAAAACCGTATGCATACAAAACACCTCGCATTTGAAGCATGGTTGCTTTGTGGTTAGGATTTCGCTCCGCACCTGCCACACCTGTCAAACAATGATTTCAGCACGATAATGAATCCTGACAGGATACTGCACAGACACATCTGCACCCCAATGGAGGAGAAAAAATAAGTTGGGCATTGATCCAGAGGCAGAAAAGGATATTACAAAATTAAAGCTATCAGTTAGTTCATGGAAAACACTGATCAATTAACGGAAAGTCGCCCGAAAGAATCTCCAGATGATGCTGTGAATGATACTACAATATAGCAGTGGTTCTCAAACTGTGTTATGACTATCACCACTACATAATCAAACAATTTAGATATATACTTTGTATATACAGTATATATATATATTTATATATATAGCAAAATAATGACATAACAAATGTATTCCATTCAAATAGAGTTCAATCTAACCCACCCACGTTCATACTGTCAAATTTCTGAGTTTCATTACATTACGGCATACATAATAGAAATGTGTGAATGTTTTGTCCTTGGAGCAAAAAGTTTGAAAACCCCTGAATTGTGTGTGTGTGTGTGTGTGTGTGTGTGTGTGTGTGTGTCAGAAAATAAAATTACTGAAAGCGTTTCCAGGTATGAAAAGCTATTTCAGAAACGGCTGCTGAGGAGTTTGGAGAGATGCTTGACAAGGACTGGAGCTACTCAAAGAAAGACGATGAGCTGAACTCCACTGATCCTCACAGGGAAATTAGGGAGAACACCTCAGTTGAGGTCTCCCACGTGGGGCGTCCTGAATCCCTCGCTATCAGCATGATAACATAGCCGCAGATCATCAGTGCACCCACCCACCCACCGGAACAGAATTCTCACTGTCGTTGTCACTCCTCGTCTTTGTTCCTGACAAATCAAATACGGATCAATCCTGTGATGAATCAGACGGAAATGACACTGGAGCTGATACTCTTCAAAATGAATCATCTGAGATTTAGGGAAGCACTGCAACTGTAAAATATGTGGCATGTAAAGACAATGTGGAACTACTTCAAAAGGAATCAATCAAACTTTAGTGTTTGTGGTGACTATCAGCTCTCTGATTTAAGGCGGTATTAAAGGACTGTGGTCTAATTTGATGTCCTCCTAAAGCTGCTTACTTGATCTAGATTAGGGAGGACACCATGGGGAGTTCAGAATTACCTTTGTAAGTCAAGTTAGCTTAGAGCTTAGAATTCATGGAGATTTATTTGATTTCTTTATTGAACCACATGGATCATTGATTTACTTTATGTTTATGAGGCCTAGTTTTGTGTTTATACTCCCTATAGATAAGAGATGGGCAGTGTTAATGGTGGCTAACATGGCTAAATAGCCAAATAGTGAGCGCTGTCTACACTATTTTCAATATTTTGTCTATTTCATTTCAGGACTGTTATGGACTGGTCGTTCTGCAGAGCGTGCGCTAAGTCAGTTTGTTCCCGTCGCCATAGTGACGTACAGGACATACAATTCTTTTAGCTTTGGTTTGGTGTCCATCACATCCCGAGAAACAAATGTGCCCATTGCTGGATTCAATCAATTTTGGCATCTGGTACACCTGGGTCAACGGGTTTGTCAGTTTTAAATTGGGTGCTGCAGAGAATCATTGGGAGGCAGATACATGGGGCACAAAGCTGCAAACAAAATTGCTAACCACTCAAAATATTCATCAGTTGTGATTTAAGAGTAAAGTCTGAATTTGTTATTTTCGTACAGAATTCTGTGTAAAACTTTCACAGATTGATAAAATAATCCCATTCCTTCCGTTCCTGATTTCGTAGCGAGACTTCAGAGTGGCACTATGTCATGTTTACATCCATCCCCATAACCGCCTGCCTCAGCGTTCAGAGTCATTTTGGAATTACACAAAGTAATTTATTGGTCTGATGTTGTTTAGAAATGTTCTAAGAATCAATAATCGGTGGATATAAGCATTAATTATTCTTAATGGTGCTGGAAATAGTATTTTTCCTTGATATCATAAGGACAAGCAAGCCTGAGCCATTCAATTTGTTTAATTAAGAAAAGGCAAATTAGGCTCATTATCCTACGCGGCACATCCACAGAGGACAGCAGCCTGTGAGGATGTAAACACAGACACTCTCCACAATGACCTTTATACAGTTTATGAGACATGTTACTTTGTAGAAAGTCTGTCCTCTTGGCTTACGAGCTTGCTAGACAGTATCTTATGAGAAGTAAAGTAATTGAATGTACTCAGTCTATTATCTAACACAGAGGTACGTGCTGCTGTACCCAGTGTTTAAAACATACTGCATCTTACCAAGTACTGAGTTGCTTGGTGATGAGTAATGGTGAAATATTTGCCAGGAGAAAAAAAAAAATCCAATCCAATCAATAAAATTGGTTTTATACAGGTAGTCTTTAATTATTATTCTAATTCTAACATATTGTTATAGGTTATAATTGATAAAGTGAAACAATAAACATTTTGTATGATGCAAATATGTTTTTTCTTTTAACTCTGAGATCGCACTGCAACAATTCTCAGCAAAGAACGACGTGCAGCTGTAATGCAGCATATTGGCACCATGTTATTGTGTTGGACAGAATGCTATAGTAAGTCATTTTAAAGGGGCTACACTGTCCCCTTCTCTTGTGTTCCCTTGGTTTGTAAAGTGTAATATACTGTAGTTTGGCCAGCGTCCCTGTTTGCGGTCCACGGTGTTTGCCAGCTCAGGCTCAATGCTTCCAACCAATCAGAAGAGAGCAGACTTTAACCAGGAAGGGCTTTAAAGAGATAGCAAGCTAGTTTTACATTACATTGAAAATACTGTAGATAGATGATAGATAGATAGATAGATAGATAGATAGATAGATAGATAGAGAGAGAGAGAGAGAGAGAGAGAGAGAGAGAGAGATAGATAGATAGATAGATAAATTTATTTTCTATTACACAGGAACGCTGCCCATATTTCCGTTTTTGTGCATTGTTTAATTGAATGCTAAGTCCTGTATGCAGCAGGCATTCATACATTTCTGTTTGTGAGCAAAGTCTACATCCACCAGAATCCACCAAAAGGATTATCTCCGCATGTGATGGAAAAGTAATTGGTCTCTGTGCTGGAGGACGATGACACACCTGAATCTGCATGAAAAATAGGATCAAAGCTCTCATTCATAATTTCTGCTCCAGATTCCATTATAATCTAAATATGAAATGGAGGAAAACAGTGCAGAAAAGCAAAAAAGTTCACACAAACATGACCTCCAGGTTTATAAATGCGATATAAGATTTACACAGGATTGATTGCAAAGTGATGCATAGCAAATATTTTATCAGTCCCATCTCTCTGGAATACTTATCTTGTCTGACTGAAGCTTTAGGGAGACTGCACTTACTGGTGATGACTTCAGAAACACAAATAAAAATAGCGACCTTTTATTTAACTCCTTAATTAATTGAAAAAGTTGTAGATTGTCCTACAGCAACAACCTATAACTCTTCTGGTGATGTAGCTTGTTTAATGATTGTCAGAGATTCTGATCATTTGGATCAGGATCACTTCCTGGATTGAGGCTGACAATCACCCCATCTAGCCTGCATAATGTATGTTTCAAAGTTCTTCCAGCAAATGTCACACATTCTGCAGGCCTTTTAGGCCTTTTTCATTTATTTATTTATTTTACTATTTTGATTTTTTTTTTTTGTGTGACCTTTGTGTTATTTGTGTTCTTTCGTTAATGGAGGTCCATGCTGGGCTTCTTACTGTGGCTGTCACAGTCTGTGCTGCAACATCCATAGTGCCGCAATAGAAGGACAATTCTTTTTCGACTGTATCCATCGAATGATGCTCTGGTGGTACTTAAAAATGCTGTTTATTTCTATGAACCTTTCTACGCTCAGAAAACCTTTCCTGAGCTTGGAGAGGTTCATGCTTCTGATTCCGTATGCAGCCTCCCGTGCGTTCGTGGTATTTGTGAAGAAATCCCTGCTGTGATGATATTATAAAACACAAAATAATAAAAGAAATGTTATTTTGTGAACATCTTCGAGGAATCTCTGCCTCCATCTGTCTTCCGCTGGATGGATGGGGAAAAAAAAGAAGAAAAAACAAAAATGTCACAGCTGAATACCACAGAAAGTCGGTCTAGAGGCTGAAGGCCAGAAATCAATATCCATGGCGTGCTGTGAGGAATAAAGCAATCCGCCTAAGTGACAGCATGACACCAGCCTTGTGAGCACACGAGGCCTGTCTTCACCTCTCTAATGCAACTTTCTATGATTTGAGTTCTACTTAAGGATGTCGCAAACCACACAGGGAAAATGTTGTATTAAGTGCAAAACAATGTGGAGAGTGACATAAATGTAATCCCACTTAGCGGAGGGATTAAGATTTATGCAGAAATGGTGGAGCCGTCAGCAGGTGGGCGAGTTACTCAGACGCCACGTCATCCATTTTCCAAACGTGGGGGTGCTCTCTCTCCCCGAAGTGCCTGCTTGATGCAGAGAATCTTTGCTGCTTATTATTATTACACTTTCACCGCAAAGATGCTGTAATTCTCACTATGAGTCAGAGTTTTAAGATACCTTCTGAAGAGCCGCAGTGTAAAACAACCATTTTGAACGCTAAAAAAATTACCTGTATATCAGACGACGAGTATGAATATGTCATAATTTTGTTGTTGATGTGTTAATATAATACGCCTAGAGGGGAACATTTTCACCCAGGGTGCATATTTATGACGACCAAACAAAGCTCCAAAAATCAATCTGTTGCTATTGTTTGGATCGTAATTCTCTTAATAACAGCAACAGAGGAATTTGTTTCTGGTTAATTTGCAGTCTATCCAGAAGTGTCTTGTAATTGTTCTTTGGAGACACTTGGAGCTACTGTGATCAGTCTTTCAGTCTGATCCATGGTTGAAGTACTTTAGCTTTATCCCAGACAAAAAGTAGTATTGTTAGTGAGTATTGTGACGTTTGTTGACATCTTCTGCTCATCGCCTGAGGATTCTACAAGTCTCAGCTTAAGACAAATGTACGCAGACAACTTTTAAATGAACTTTAAAGTCTTCCATATATCTACAGCATTTTATATAACGTCTTATGAGTGTGGCCATCCCTGGATTTCATCTTTTATGGAAAGTAATGGCTGCGCTGTGTTTTCAGACATGCCAGCGTTTGTTCTCTACTTCCTGACAGAATGTGGAAAAACCAACTTGTTTATTCTGACAGTCGTGGTCACATATGAAGCCGCACAGATGATTACTTTCAGAGGAGATGTAACTGAATCGTGATACCATCCAAATGTGTTTTTTAATGCTTCTTGGGCTGCATTTTGGAACAGCGAGTGCTGCTTAATGTGGAGATATTTGGGATGTAACATTAGATTACAGACTTCTTTATTTGATTTCTAGTATTGTGAGAAAATGGTTTATGGTCTCAAACTAATTGCAGGCAATAAGAATAATATAGCCCGTGGCAACTTTGAAAGTGAGTAATATTGCAAAATTGCAAATTTCCCTGTTGTGGGACAAAAAAAAGATCTTATTAGCTGAAAATAAAGCTGTAAATAAAAGATGATTGCTGTATTTCACAGAAGGGAGCTGAAATTTGTCTTTTTGAATATTTCAGCACTTTGGCAATTAGAGGAGGAATGGCAGATTTAATATGAGCCATCCACGGGTTCCCTGCTGTGGGTCACTGGACCGTGGGACAAAACACATTCTTTATCTACTCTGTTTTTAGCTTTATCTGCTGGACTCAGTCTAAGAAAAGTTGTAACAGCACTCAGCATCAAAACATAAGAGCAGAAAGAATCTACAGTCCAGAATCCTCTGCAGTACACAACATCCCAAACCAGACCGGAAACTTCCTCACCTTCCCTTTCCACTTTACTGCGTGAGTTATCCAGGCTGCTGATGGCATCTAAATCCCCGATGTGTCTGTTTAAAACCCATCCATAAAAACTCTTCCTGAACTTGGCTCACGTCTGCTTAGGGCTCTAAACACTTTTTCATTCTTTTTTTTTGGCGATATGAAATTACTAGATATTGAAAATTTACGGACCAATTTCCAACCTTCCAATCCTCCAAAATAATACCGCAACATCCTACACTGATAACATCTTTAAATTATGTTGCAGATACAAAACAACCAAGAATGTCTTCGCTGTACTGAAACAAAAAGATAAACACACACACACATGCATATACATTCATACAATATTGAATTTTGTACATATTAGTCACTGTCCTCTTCATCCTGTTCGGTGTTTACTCTTTTCGTAGAATTTGTATCTGTGCTTTTGTCTCTCACAGCTGATTGCTGCACTGCATGTCTGCCGTGCTGCAGCAGGAAGTTGCAGTGCTTTTGCATTTGGAACAAGCCTCATGTCAATGTCAGGGTGGGGGTTCAGGCTGAACTCAACTCATTTATTTAATGCAACTCGCATTAAATAATGGTGCGATGAGGGAATGAGACATTTTCTCTGCTTTCTTTCTCCCTTGCTGGCTTACCAGAGCTGAACTACTGAGTTAGGAGGAAAGGAAAGAAGATACTGGCTCATTAATGGTCGCTAGAATTTGATAGACGATTAGATGCACTTAAAGTGGTAAAAAAAAAAAAAAAAAATTGAATTTCCTGGATTTAATGAATCATCAAATGTGCTCTCATCTTCAAATCCAGACTGAAACATTCCATTCTCATAATGGCTGAATAAATGGCGCCATTCTGTAACGATTCGTGATCCAGGCTGATAAATGCAATGAAAACTTAAGACACATTGCATATGAATGGAAATTCAAAGATGCTCTAAATAGACTATTGCTGTCTTCATCATTTCTCTAAGTAGATCGTGTTTTCCATTATGCTGACCAGTCCACATTTGAAGATTGTATGATGAATACAGAAAAGAGGTCATCAACTCCAAGAGTTATTCATGGCAGATTCCTTCAACTTATCCACTCAGTCACACCGATTCAAGTGAACCGAGGCTTTCAAGAGAATGGAAATGTAGAAACGTCCCCAACAGCATTCCCCAAGTGTCTCATTGGTCTCATTGAGCCAGCGGTCATAAGCTTCCTTCCATCCCGTACAGTCTGTGATGATTCTTTGCGGGAATATGTGCATACTGTGTATAACCTCTCGGCCACTTGGCTTGATCTCATGCTCATTCACAGACTTTACCGTAAACTGCGCCGACTGTGCCACTGTTTGGGTTTTAAATGCACCTGATAACAAACACTGTGCAGGCTTAGAAACTAACACCAACAAAACAAATTGACCTGTGGACGTTAACAAGTGCACCCCAATTAGCTTCTCCACCCATCCATTTTCTATACCTGCTTATCCCATTTTAAGGGTCGTGGGTGGCTGGAGATTATCCCAATGGTCTTTGGGCGAGAAGCGGGTTACACCTTGGACACAGCCAATTAGCTAGGCGCTTTATTAAAAGGCTTTTTAACCGTTTACTCGTGGGGATGTACAAAGAAGAAACTACAACCAAGACGACTCACGGCTCCTTGTTGCTCAGACTTCAGTTGCTTTTGGACTTATTGTATTCAGGATCGCTGGATTTGACGATGGTGTGAACCCGACTACAGCCTTGTGTATATGGATACACAGTATTTCAGCCACGTGACATTAAAGTGTAGCCAGTGAGGATGTTATTCCATATCTGTTATAATTTATTAATAATATCATGCCACGAAATGTTCAGTTTTCAGATTGCATAAAATGTTGAGCGTTATTTTACTTCTTCACACATAAAGTATGTCCTTGATGAGTTAAGAATGATTTAAATCACAGAAATATTTGCGATCAAAGCCCATTCTATTTGGTTTATTCTATCCTTGCGCTAACGCTGGACCCCCGTCACATATCTCTCTCCGAGTGTCAAGGCCAGCGCCGCCCATTGTGTAACAAATCAAGCCGACTCTCTCCGACATGCGAGTGCAAATCGATCAAACTGTCCATCAGCTGTCTGCTCGGTGCAAAAATTGACATCCCACAGAGTCTCCTGTCTCACTGCATTTCATTTAAGTGTCCGTTTTTGTCAATGTTCATTCGATTGGATGAATGTCAGCGATCATATGTGAAATTAATTGTGTGTGTCAGTGGTGTTATCACCCAATTTGTGTAAATGCAGAGATTGTTGAGTAACACTTTGATGGAGAATTGTAAAAAAAACACTCTTTAAGGAGATCAGGGTGTGTGTGTGAGCCATCAAGGGATGGCTGCTTCACTTTTACAATGCTGTAGTGCCGTACCGTCTTCTCTTTCGCTCACTCATACACACAGACACAGACACAAACACACACACAAACTCAATTTACTCTACCAATGGTAAAACAGATAACAGAAATGATTAATTAATCCATGAGTAGAATGATTTGTCATGACAAGATTTGTTCCCTGTTGCCTAAAGGAATTGTTGAAAAGATTAAATTATGAAAATGAAGCTTCTTTTCTTTTCAACCAGTAGTTTTTTGTTGTTTTTAAGTGTGTCTCACCAGGCAGATTTCATCTTGTGCATGATGATTCTGCCATTCAATCAAATTGATCAATTGAATATCTTATCTTATATATATGTATGTTACATATAGACCATTATTATTATATGCTGTGGTCCTGCCTCCTCAGACGTAGTGTGGAGCTCTTTAAACCACGGGGACTTGTGTGATCAATCCTAAATCCTAAATTAGTCATTTCACATTTCCTTTGTATTAACCCTGGTATCCAGTCCATGTCTCTCTGAACAGCCAATATAGGAGCGAATCCATGAACACCAAGGAAACAACGTATTCCTCTACTTTGTATTCTGCAGTCTTTTGAGCCCCAGAGCTCTGAAGCATATAGTAGTTCAGTATAGGAGAGGCACAAGTATGAAACAGCTGAGTGCACATTAAGTATCCTCCATCTTTACAATGTCTCAATGTATTTATAACTCAACCTGAGGCTTTTCTGGCTAAAACAACAAGCAACTTAACTGCAGTCTCAAACGCTGAGAATTCATCAGAGAAGAATCCTCAAATATTTGTACATATTAACACATTGTAATGCGTTGGAACCTACAGTGACTTTGAAATTGCATCAGGAAGAAGACAATGACAGGAGGCCATTTCAGACTGAATACATCAGTGCCAGCAGCAAGAGGCTAAGTATGTGGTAAAGTGCGTCTATTATTGTGCTCTGTGAGAACCTGATGAATCCCAGCAGGATCCAAGCAAGTCTGTAAATCATTCCCGCTCAAAAGACTCATAATAAGGGCTGAAAGCAAATCATTGATAATGACTTTACATTGAATTGCAGCCATAAAGCTCCCCTGTTGACGCCACAAAGCAATTCAGAGTGATGTGAAACATAAAAACACAATATAGAAAGTATTGCACGAGGCGATTAGATAACTGTGATGATGACAGTGCAATGAGAGGATGAGGAGGAGAGGCTACATGCTTATTGACTCAACACACGTCAGTGACCTGGACGTCCCCACCTAGTTCCGTGTCATGTAAATCTTCTATTTAAACTTGTGATATGCTAATCACTGATCTTACACTCATTACATCAGGTCAGATCTGACCTTCAACAGTCACATGAATAATATTACAGGGATCACATACTTTCAAATGTAGCCAGGATCAGACCGTTTCTTGATATGGCAGACGCCAAGATGCATTTGTTATGTCACGACTTGACTACCGCAGTGACCTTCTCTCCAGTTTAGGCTCCACATCCCTCAAAAAACTGCAGCTCGTTCAAAACACTACTGCTACTCGAATCCTCGCCAAAACCTGCAAATCTGAACATATCACTCCAATCCTATCAGCTCCAGAGTAGATTTGAAGGTCTTACTCCTTACATACAAGATCCTGCATGGCCCGGCTCCTTCATACTTAACCGATCTCTTGACTCCATATGTTCGTCTGCGCCCACTACGATCTCAGCGGGTTGGTCGGCTTGGTTGTTATCTCAAGAGTAAAGATACAATCTCTCCTACTGCGCCCCTTACTGCGGAACAAACTGATAGCCTGCAGCTATCAGAGAGGCTGACAGTCGCAGCAGTTTTTAATCTCCTTTAAAAACCTACTTATTCTCATTACTTTTTAATTGTGTGCCACCCAAGGTCTTGGTTGGGCTCTAGCTCACCTCTAGTCAGCAGTAGTTTAGTGTGGATGGGACGGTCTTTATCTGCAGTGATCTAACTTCAATCCACGTTGTCTTCGTTGAGAAGACATGTCCTCCTATGAGACATTGAACGTGATACTGGGCTATACAAATAAACTTGACTTCACTTCACCTGAATTATTATTTTAGAATGATTATTTTAGAGGATTATCTTGAGAATAAGGGGCACATTTACTCAAATCTACCAGAGACATTACACTTTGTTACAGTAAATGCTCTGCAGAAATGAAGATTTGCGCTAAGGCTGATGATGTTAATGCGCACAGCTACAGGTCAGGTCACTTAAATGAAGGATGCTTTTTCAGATGAGAGTGGAGAGATAAAAATATCTAATAATATGTTTTCTTTTAAAAGGAACTACAAGAAAAACTGGCTATTTATAAAACTATTCCCTTCCCATATTTTTGGCAACACATAAAGAACGCCCAAAATATCGAACAGATAGTCACACTTTCCAGCGTGCCGCGTCTCTGTCATTTTGGCTGACGAAAACCATGCAAAACAAGCAAAACAGTGAACTGCTGCTCGACAAGTTTCACTTATTTGCACCTAAGAAAAGCATGGAGAACATTATTAAGATGTTGATGCTTTGCTGAGAAATGTTTTTCGGTGATTTTTTCCCTTTTTTTCCCCTACCCCTCAACATGAAGTGTTTCCCTGATTGTAGCTTTGAGTTAAATGTCAGAGCTTCAGAGATGTAAATGATGTTCCCGAGCTACACCTAACCAAAAATCCTCTGAATCCAATTATAAAGGCCTTAAATTCTAGAGTGGCTCTTTTGCAAGATCTGGGAACAGAAAAAGGGCAAACTTCATAATGTGTACAATGTGATATGGGAGCTCTGAATCTATGGAGACCCTCAGGGATTTCAGTTTTTGAAAGTCTCTAAATTACAGCTCAGTTAACTCTAATGCAGGTCAAGTTGTTGGCAGTAATACATGCCAGCTCTTTATTTTGGCAAGATTACTGTTTGCATCATTGATTGTCTTATGCTAATGAGGTTTAGTAGAAGGTCTGGGATCA
>OMNV01028968.1:0-24162 GCA_900303265.1 Brotula barbata | reverse complement strand
TTGAATAGATATGTGTATATATATATATATATATATATATATATATATATATTTAAGCACACAGGATTCTTTGCTGCTTGTGTGCAACATTACAACATGGATCATTTCCACTCTCTTTGTCCCTTTGTCAGTCTCTTCGTACTTGTTGCATCACAAATCAAGATGCTTTTAGGGTAAAGGCATTCTAATTGGTAATTACAAAGTCAAATCATGGCCGCCTTTATGGGTCATTTCGTCAATTACGGAAATCAGTTCTGCAGTATTGCTAATGTGCAAAGCCCTTCCGTGAAAATCACTTGATTGATTATGAAGGTGTCTCTACATTTACCTTTGATTATCCCCTGCAGAGGAAGAGCTAAGCCAATATATTTATAACATTATATGCCACTTTTATTTTTAAGTTACCACAGAGATTTAATTTTAACAGCATATTGAACAAGCATAACTGCTAAGGATCAAAAGTGTTTCCAGAATGTCTTCCTAATGTGGGCCTTTGGGAGTGTAGGGTCCTAAAAATACCTCCCTAAAACCGGCACTACATGGTTGAGTTGAATGTTTGCTAACAAATTTCTTTGCAGAAACATACTGTACAGCTATTTACAGTTAAGTCCAAAGCAGTTTCAGGGTGGATTACATACACCCATTAGGCATTATCTTGTCTGTGTTATCACGCAACCGCTTGTTAACGGCCCCCACGTTGCTGGGAAATTTCTGTGTCATTTAGTGAGCCGCATACAGAGAACACCCCCCTGGTCTACATTCACAGATTATTTGGTCTAGCCTCAGATTTACAGTACCATGTGGACAATCAGATCTATGAACTGAACAGTCAGGAAACAGCTGGTTATACAAATCATTAGCATTAGTAGAGAAATCAACCACCTCTATAAAACCGTGTCCGATGGCCAAGTGGTAGTTTTGAAAGGCAATGGGACATTTGAGAGCCTATTATGGCTGCAAGAAAATGTGATGATCATTGATACATCTGCACTTACAGGGCAGTGTAGTTTCTGGTAGGAAGTGGCGCACAGACCGTGGTGACACATGGTTGGAATGTTATGTTATGGTTTGTTTGAATATAAACATGAAATCGCAGGTAATTTCTAGGTTTTAATTCTTCAAAATGTGGAAACGGAGCATTACGTCATGATGTAACTGCTTGGTTGTTGTTGCCAATGCAGAAGTTAGTCAAAATTGGTCAGAAATTAATGCGAACATCTGGTGAAAATCTGTTTTCCGGTCCATTGAGCAATATGGCAGAGTAATTTTCAATATCTCTTCATCATCATCTATCATGATTCATGTAATCTTATATAGTAGCACGTTCTCCCAGCAAGTCACAGCTCATACCAAAACAGTCACTGTGATGACAATGTGCCTTTAGCTTAGGTAATCAATCACATCATGGATTTAAAAAAAACCAAACCTAAATGATGTGGAAAACAGACTTTTATAATAAATGACACTGAATCATCTAAGTTCTTAATGCAGTGTATTTTGTGCTTTCCAGCTTTGATGTTTCTACACATCATTGAAGTTGTATGGGCTAAATCGGCTACAGGCGTGGCAATTAGACCCACCTGTGTCCAATTACAACCTAGACTGCAGCAACATGAGCCATGCTGTCACACAACACACAAAAACACACCCACCCCCACTGTCAGGTGTAGCTATCTAGTGAGTGATTATTAAAAAAAAAAAGTTCATTAAAGACTGGCTTAACGAGTAGTTGCATGTATGTTTATCCAAAAAATGGTACACTAAGGGCAAAGATGGTTCATGTACACACTAAACAGATCCATTCCTACTGAACGTGCAGTTTGCAGATTACTGACCAACATGTGAGAGGAGATAGATGAAGGCAAACTCCTTGTAAAGTAGCAACTGTTGGTTTTGGTGAGGCAGCCATCAAAACTACTCGATGACTGATTCCTAACTTACAGGCCAAAAGGTTGATATTTACTGAACACTCTCTTTTACCAAAGCAATAAGTCTCATGGCGTCCCTCAGGGCCCCTTCTGAGGGCCATGCTTGTTTCTTTTTTCAAACTTTATATGAACAATTCTTTTGGAAGAGTTTTCTGCTTTTTTCTTATAGTCACAGTGGAGAGACAGACATGAAAAACAAGGGACACAGACCAGAATCTAACTGCTGCATGACTTGTCTAACTTAAGGATGAGACTAAACAATATGTGGAGCGCTGGGGCCTGAAGCGTCCTTTCATTCTCTCTTTTGGTTCAAATCAATATTTTGTAGTAGACAGGGCTTTTCCTGATAACGGCTACGTAAATAAGCTACGGTTTTAATTGTGTTTTTTATCGCCCCTGTGAATTTTGCTGCTATCTTGTCCAGGTTTGTGTACTTTATCTATCTCTCTGGGGGATTCTGATGGAAGTTCTGTCTTTGTTTACTGTTTACGGATTTATGGAGAAGCCATCCATGTCTCTGCAATTTCCTAAAGTCAATTAAGTGACCGCTGAATTTAATTAGATTTATTACAGGTATGCTCCAGCGAGATTTTATTTGACATTTTTATTCATCTTATGTCCGTGTAACTGACAGGCAAACCACTCTGCTGCCATAGCACATCCAACATTAATGAAAACCTCCAACCTCTTACACTAACTACGTTAAAAACCACTGTTGCAAATGTAACCGTTCTGCATTAGTGCGGTCGTGTTGTGTTGATGTGAACCGATGGTATATTTCATTCCTGTAGACACACACTATAGATGATGTGTGATGACGTGTCATTCGGGGAAAACTGCGTCACGCAAACATGGCCGTCATTCACTCATGGAAACACTAAGACTGGATTCAATCTGACGGTGGAGTAAAGCAATATGAACCCTGAGTTATATTAACCTGTATTTGTCTTTATCTAATGCCATTATGTGGATCATTTCGTTTATTTAAACGGCGAGCTTTGGGTCTCCTGTACTCAGACACACAGAACCTTGTCTCTTAAAGCACATCGCTCAAAAACAGATGATTAAAATCTGACATGTGCTTTTTTCGCTTTTACACTACGGAGGGAAATATAAAGCAGAAGCTCATTAACACGTTGACTGGCACACCCCTCATACCAACGTGTGATATTTTGTTACACTAATGTGATAATAATCAGAGAAGCATTCTGTCTAAATAATGACACACAAACAATGGGACTTTCAGACTTCCAGTAATACTTTCGCACCCACACAAATATTTCCTGTACCTCCTGAGTAGAACAAAGAGACCACGAGGAGGACAATTTAGACTACTCCGGATCCAGTTCGTCCATATTTCTGGGATTTCATGTCTTTTCAGGTCATGCCACAACATCTCTGTTGGGTCAATGAATGGACTTACAAAACAAAACAAAACTTATTTGCTGGAGCCCTTTCTGTCTTCTATCATCCATCTTTGAGCTCCAGACGATAGCCTGCCTCTCTGAAATTCTCCAGTTACATTTCTTGATACAATTTGGACTTCATTTTTCCATTAATAAGTATAAACTGTCCAGGCCCTGAGACAAACACTCAGTCTCAAAGAAGATCGCTCTCTCAATCACACTTTGCGGGTGGGATGAAGTTTTGGTGCCAGTGAGCCATGCTCTTCTCCCAGCAGTCTTTGCACTGTATTTTTGCCAAAAAGTTCAACATTTGTCTCCTCTGTCTACTGAGCATCGCCTCTGAAGCCCTGTGGACCATCAAGGTGGTATTTTGAGAAGTTGAGACGTGCATCAGCGGTTTTAAGATGGAAAGGATTTCATCAAACATTTCACAGAAATAAATGTGCTATTTATACAGTGCAGCTTTCAGGTGTCAGACAAAGCTCTTATTGAATGACAGTTAAAAATTAAATAAAACCCTCCAGGCTTCAGGTTGAATTAATTTGAAATACAACGGTAGAGGAGTAGAAGGTATACATGAATAATCCAAACATTAGCTACTTATTCATTTATGATTAAATAAATATGCCGGGAGAGGCACAAATAAGATTCTAAATAAAAGTTTTTGCTGAGTGAGAGACTTATAATAAAATAATGATGTGTTCACTTACCTCTTGTTGTAAATCCTTGATAATTTTAGTTTTTTTCTCCATCTCCACTTTGAGAACTTTGATCTGAAAACAGAAACAAATAAGAAAAGAGTGAATACACCATTAAGAAGTTCTCATTTATTTGATAAGTGTAATAACTTGTATGCACACAGGCTGCAGTATTTACTGTCTTTTTTTTAGAATATATGGGAATTTGTCAGTGTTGATTTTGAAAAATGACAACTAAGGCAAACTCAGATGATTAAAAGAATACGATGGAAGATTGAGATTATATAGATACCATGTACTGTGAACACATTCAGAGGCTGAACTATAAATTTCAAATGAATACCAGCTCAGAATTTTACAATGATTTGTGAAAAAGTTTTCAAAAACAATGACACCTGAGCGTTCTGAGTGAACGGATCATGTCACAAAGTGCAGATGGGATGATCACATTGTTCTCACATGGATTCATTGACCTCGGAGTAACCAATTACTACTAATCCTGATTTATGTGCTTTAAACTAAAGGGCGCTGCCATGAATGAATTTACATCTGGCAGGAGAGTGAATGATCGCTTTCATCAGTTTAATCCAGTGACATTTTTCTTTGTATCCATTTTTCAGTCAGGAACCCCAGGGAGCTTTCAACTGGACCTCACCCATTATCTCACATGCGCACATGTGCCGTTTGTGTGAGCCTTTCAGTCACTGTCACTGCCTTTGGGAATGGTCAAAAAATAGATAAAAAAAAGAAAAATACAATGACCTGATTTCACGTTTTAATCGATGTCAAACAGGAAGCAGGAGGAAATGAATCCAGCCTACACACACATACTGAAAGGTTTCTAATTACACCAATGAAAGAATCGGCGTTTAAATTGTTATTGGTTGTTTCAAGCAGCATTTTGTAACTTGTTGACCTGAAAACATGAGTCCTGCCGGTCGCCTGAAGACAAGAGACATGAATGACTACTGAAGTAGGACTCACCGTTTATAGCTGGTAGTTTTGGGGCTTAAATGTTTTTCCCAAATCATTTTCCATCAGTAGGAAATTATTCACGGAGCACCGAAATATTGGATCTGTCAGGATGTAATGAGGATTTCGGCAAATTTTACAAAGGGTCTTAAACGTTACATGGTGGGCTTTAATAGAATACAACTGTTTGGCAGTGACATCCTCTTAGCAGCTAAGAATTTTTTTGTTCCATTCAAGTTTTCTTAATGAAACCGTTTAAATTGGCAGAAGCAAAAAGATAAGTACCACACTTTTCCTTTACTTTAAGACTTCATTTCATTTTCTGCTCACTAGTCACGTCTCAAGTTATTTACCACTGATATAACAAGCATCTTCCATTATGATTCCCCGCTGTCTTAGTTTACTGTAATACATTTCAAGGAATTTTCCATCTGTGACATCTTTGATTGCGCCACATAAAATAAACAGAAGTGATGATTCCTTCTGTGAACGACTGTCTATTTTCCACTGTGTTTCAGATTTAATAGTCCATATGCTTATCATGCCACAGTAATATTATTGCTTATCAAAATCTGTTTATCATTGACTCAGCACATCGGAATAGTGCAGTCTTCCCTTGTGGTTGTGTTCCGCAGCTACACGTGGGCTAAAAGCTACACACGGTGATCCGCTGCCATGGGTAATATCTAAAAGAGCACCTTCAACATTTGTGTGTGTGTGTGTGTGTGTGTGTGTGTGTGTGTGTGTGAGGGACAGGTCAAGGTTGTGTTTTTCCATTTCTATTTTCCATCCTCAAAAGATGCTTTAAAAGCACAGTGTGTCTTTGAGAGAGGTCATCGCGATAATCCTGAGGACAAGAGGAAAATATTGGTGACTTTACACCGGGTAGTTACACCGGGGAGCTGTAATCTAGACCTCACTGGTTGACTCACATCCCCGAACAGAGCATGATAACATCAAAGTTCATGTATCAGTCAGTCACTGCCACCGCTCCCGGGACCGCTTTAAAAAAACCCGCAACCGGCCTCAATGTTCAGCTTTGTCATTGGGGTGAGGGAGGAAAAAAGGAGGAGGAAAATAAAAGCAACATGTACTCTGTCGCAGTTAAATCTGCAGTAATCATTTTTTTGACAGCTACAGTGTGTGGGAGACGAACAACACCAGCATGGAACAAATGAATCTAGACTGAATAGCTGTCCTGACGGAGTCTAAACTCAAACCGTTATTTGTCTGGCTGTCTCCTGCATTTGACCAGTTGACAGACACGGAGCAACATTAGCATCCCACTAGTCATGCGTCAACTCTCCTTATGAACGGCCATTTAAGGGCCATTTTTTGGCAGGAAAAGCGGTGGCAAGAAAAATGTTATGACCATGCATATGCTCAGATAAAAACCATGATAACAATGATCAAGCGTGACTTGACGATGCGCAGTGTGAACGTGGTGTTCGGTGTGTTGATTCATAAATGACAGTTTTGGCTAAAAACAAAATCAAAACGAAACCAGGCAGACGTATTCTCTACTGAGCATCCATGTGTCTATTGTCTGTGTGTTCCATACAGTCTGCATGCTGCGGTGGGAGGGGGGGGACCGCACCTTTAAACCTGCATCTCAATGGATGCGATAAATACCACTTATTAGAATGTAAATGTCAAACCCAAACCGAGGCTCTGAATTGGGGCTGTGTCGTAGGAAAGCAGCGGGAAGGTTACTGGGGATGTGACTGTACTGTTGCTTGCCGCACACTGTGCTGACTGTATGTGAATGTTGATCTTAATGTCACGGTGCACATTAAGCCGCAGGACTGCGCATAAGAAGCTGGGATTATTACCGGACATATTTTTCATTAGCATTTATTGAAACTCCCGATAGGACTGAGCTGTCACAGCAGCCGCTTCAACTCGGGCTGATTTGTAGAAGTTTGGTGGGGTGACAGAAGGCTAAAAACACGAACAACAGCTAACAAAAGGCATAAACACTGCCGCTGCCAAAACACAAAATATACAATACAACTCGATATACAGCAGTAGAGCAATCACTGTGGTCTCAGCAGTTTTAAAAGTATAGTTAAGGGTATTCACACAATATTTTTAATCAACTTTGTATGCATACTTGGCCATTTGTACAGCAGTATTTGAACTGGCTACTATTATTATTTTTATGACAGTATAGCTCAGGTGATATATGTATGTATATATATTTCATTATCAAAGGTGCCAGATAGTGTTGAAAATGGCTGAGCCCATGGAATTTAATTAAAAGCAGACTGACTGCCCTCAGGCTGGCAAACGGACAGACAGGCGGACAGACGGACAGATTTATTTGCTTGTACTTTGTACACAGCGGACATCTAGGCAAAACCGTTAACACCTTTTATTGGACCGTCCTGGAAACATAAAGGATGGATCAAGGTTGACATAATGAACTCGACTTATTTTCTCAGCAGGGGGCGGGCGGCTGACAAGACGCTCCCTCAATCTTCATCTGAGAACCTCAGTTAGGCACCCAGGGAAGGATGCCGTACATTTGCCTGCTGGGTAATGAGGGATCAGTGAGGGCCCTGCGTGACATGTGACGAGGTTGGTTAGCGGAGAGCGGACGCTGGCGGTCAGGTCAAGTCTGTCTTACCGTGGCTTGCTGCTTCTCCGCTCTCTCATTTGCCTCATCCAGCTGCTTCTGGAGGGCCGCCTGAAGGGACTTCATCTCCTCTCTGTCAATTAAGTGGGAAGTGAGAAACACTCTGTTAGCACGTCCTCCTCGCACTCCTAGACCTGCACCGCTCGGCCACACAAAGAGCGCTGGGCTTAGATACTATACTGTGCGAGAGAGATAACTTCCTGTTGAAAAAAACTTTCACAATTTCACAATTCTTAATGCGACTAATGAGTGTCATTGTCAGTGAATTTCATTTAAATTGGCACATTTCTATTTAGAAACGACTGTTTTCTTTTACATCATCCCTTGTCTCCTGGCCAATAAGAGGGACGTGTTTACACATTGGTCTACATTTGAATGATTTATGTGGTGTAGTTATACCCCAATAAGCCTCAGGGACACTTCACACTGATTTCACGCCTGCCGTATGAAGGCTGGAGTAGAATTAGAATGCGGCTGCTATTTCACTATTGGTTGATGCTCCCGTGCACAGATAAAAGCAATGCACAATGAATTATGAATTAATTGGCTGAGTGATGTGGGTCAATGCTTTATAGACGTATGTGTGGAAATCTCATAAAAAGCTGGCCCTGTTAACTCAGTGGCAATAATTTATATACTGTTTCCAAGCCGTGTTGTGAGTTTTACGTTTAAAAGTACACGACACGGTTGTGATCGGCCAACAGTGCATTAAAGAGGTAATATCTCTCCATACAGAACGGGATGTTTGTGGGGAAAAGGCCTCACTTCTCAGCAGTCTTATACTGCGGTATTTTATATGCCAGTGGTCTCGTGTTTTGGCATAAGTTCAGCCGAGCAAACATTTTTCTTCACGGCCACCAGCCAACCACCACTGCGTTGGCATTTCATTTATATTCCCATCTCCTCCATCCAAAGACTTGGAAAATTCTGTTCAGACGAGATCAAAAGTGCTCAAACTGACAGAGAAAAAAAGGCTTAATAAATGGAGGATTGAAATAAAATGAAGCCACTGAGCGGTGAGCATACAAACTAAGTGTTGTACACACAAGTTAACAGCATTTTAAATCATGCCGGCAACACCGACGCTTGATACACTTGATTTTATGAGCACAGAAGTTGCTCACGGTGTCTTTTTTACTCTGTCAACACCTCCTTGCACATGTTCAGCAAGTATTTTTCTGATTACTATTACTGAATAATGTCAGGGAAAATACTGACCAAAAATGTGTTATTCATTTTAAATCTAACAACTGGCCTTCACGTAGTTACAGTTTTTAACGGCGCTTCCAGAACGCGGTCGATAATCCTACAAGGGACCTGATTGGAGACAAAAGAGCCAATCAGGATTACTTTTTCCAAGTCTGTGCTTGGCTGGTTCTGTGGCACATTTGTAACCCTGAGGTAAAACAAAAGAGATAGTGAGAGAGCAAGGAAGACACTGTGAGTTCTGTGCTCATAAAATCCCGCAGAGCGCTCAGGAACGAGACAAAAAAAAAAAAAAAACTTTTATAGTCTACATGGGTTTGGTTTAGAAAAAAATATTTAGGAAATTTTAAGAAGTTCCCAATGTGTGTGTCTGTCTTTGTAGTTCTGAATTCAGTTTTTATTTATTTATTTATTTACTTCTCTATCTGGGGAACTCAATATGTCGGTGCCGTTCCTTCAAACTATAACTCAAAGTTTTCCTGTACTTTACAGTGTGATTTGTACTTTGTAGAGCGGTCCCATAGATAAATATTTCTTTGTTGTGTTACAGTTTGTAGCTAAGTTATTTCCAGAAAGTAATCAAAACACTGTAAAGAGTTGTCAAAAACAAACAACTTGCAATGAATCACCTGTCTGCGTCCACCGTGATGGAGTCAGCTCGTAATCAGACTTGGCAGACACGGTTTGATAACACAAAACAACCGCGCCTCACAAATGCTAGCTGGGCAACATGCAGCCTACACGATACGGTTTTTAGTCTGATGACATGCGAGCGCTGTCCCGGACCGCTGATGGACTATTGATTGTCTATAATGCACACAGGAGGCCGGACTTCACTCAAGCTGACATTTCAGAGAGAAGCGGAGGCCCGCAAATGACTGATAATCATTAACACACTCATTACACACAACATTAATCAGGTAGTGGTCAAGTAGTTTAAGTTAAGATTTAGAAAGATATATCAGAAATGCTGTGTATCTATAAACATGTACATCTTTGAATAAATAAAGACTTTATTGTTGTTTTTTGTACTTATCTGTTGTTTAAGTGTAAGTTAATTTGATCATGTCGTAGAGCAACAAGCATCAATTTAGATCTGGTAATTATTTAAAGTAGGGATACTGGTTTTACAGATAAAGCACTATCTCGATTTTACTCAATTCCTCTGTCTTCTAGGACTGGAAATAGTTCTCAAACATCGATATGATGCAATCCTGATGTCATAAAGGCCATTTTTTCCCTGACTTTGCAGAGCTCTCGCTATAGCCACTGCCACTGTCACAGGGCGCCACATTTTTATGATGGCGCTGAATAGAAACTGCACGGTTTGTAACTCACAGGAACAGATCCATTCAGTATTCTTATTTATTTATTTTTATTTGTTACCTTTGTTTGTGACTGAGCTCCAGAATCCGCTGTACGTCCCTCTTAGCCACCGAGTCATCATTTTTCAGTGACTAAAAGAAAAGAAAAGGGAAAGAGATCTTTTTCGTCATGTTTTGTCATTTTTAAATTAATGCACGCTTTCAAGGTTGCAAATTCCCTTCCAGACAAAGACATTAGTGAACTGCATACTGGAAAACAATGCAGAGGGAGCCGACGTCGTTACATAATACAGGTGCATATTGCAAAATGAGGAAGCAGATGTAAAAGGCTGTTAATGTCCCATTTATACAGCCCATAACAAATAGGCAATGAAGGTCTAAAAATCATTAACAAGGGAGCAAGCAGGCACACAGATTGGGTCCTACTGATGTTTAAGCACCTGTCTGATGGTTAATTATGGATTAGCCGGGTCGCTGAGTGCCCTACAAGCCCTTCAAGATATAATTTATTTGTTATGAGCCGAGCAGCGATTTCCTCACTTCCAACGAAAGTGGCTGCATTCCCATAAACCCTGTTTTTGTCACAATGAGGAGATGTTCCTATTTATCCTCAATCCCTGGCATCGATTCCTGTGTATTCTTACTGAGGAACTGGAGACGAGTCTATTTTACTTAGTCTCTCTAGTAATTCGAGTACTACACCCGGCGGCCTGCCTTAAGGAGTGGGGTTGATCCAAGAGTCGCCGGTTTGATCCCCGCTCCTCCATGTCGAAGGTCCCATTCACCCTTTTGTACACACATACACACACACAGACCGTCGAGGTAACCAAGCAAGGCCCACTTGCTTGTCGGGAGCAATTTGGGGTTAGGGTCTCGCTCAGGGACCTTCGACATGGAGGAGCCTGGTATCGAACTGGTGATCTCCCAACCACCTAAGCCACACCACCCGAGTCCCTCTAATCCTGCGTGGTTTCCAATAGATAATACAGCACAAAAGCAGAGGACACGTCCGATCCCTCCTTTGTACCATCAGCATACGGGAGCAAGAACAAAAGAGGACAGCGGGTGAAAAGTTAACAACGAAACAGGAATTGGATGGAGCAGGAGACAAAACTTGGATCCAGATAGGTGTAGCTTTTCACCGACGGTGCTGGGATCTCACTTTTGCTGTATTGTGATCATTTTTACTGTCAGCAGTTCTGTAGCTACATAGTAAGTCAGCGGCTTTGACCCAGTAACTGCAGCGCGTGCCAGCGTTTTGCCCGCCGAGGTGAACGCTTCGGGGCTGTTGTAATGCTATGCTGTGTTAATTCCACGTTGGAGTCATTTCCCGCCTGTGCGTGCCCTTCCTGCGGTGGGAAGGGCTTTGGAGGCAGGCGGGCAGGTAGTTGAATTATCTCAACTCCACACTCCTGCCAACAGCAGCTTTAACAGTGGGCGCTTCGTTTTCAGTGCACCTGAGCACAAATAACAGCACTCATAAAATCTGGACCACTTTGTGAGAAATTTAATCCCGAGTTTTATAATTGCGAATTAAGGCTGGTCATTGTTAGGCCACCTAAAGGACACCACAGAGGACCTCGAAGCCGCCCGAGACAAGTCAGCTCCATTTTATTTTAAGATGAGCTGAAAGGAGGCGCCTGGTCCCAAAAAATATGCCGCAAAAATAAATTGGGAGTATCGTCCCTTATTTTTTGAATTTAAATGTGATAAGAATTGCTCGAAGATGCGCTCGACTAATTTGAGTGCCCATATCCCAATATGGTAATATCTCCATTAAACCATAAAAAAGTGAATTTCGCGGTAGAACTGCCACATTATACAATATTCAAATGTCTCATTACTTCATTTTTCAACCTAAAATAAGATGCCAAATTACTGCCAAATGTTATAGGAATTCCTATTATCAAGATCTCACCCAGGAGTCACAGCAGAAAGAAGAAAAAATCCTATGAGTTTGATTATAATTATGGAGGACGATGACCTGCAGGGCCCGGACCTACAGCGAGACTAAAAATATAAACACCTCTTTCAAAATGCTAAGTATTTCATCCTGTTACGGTGATTACATTTAAGACTTGATGGTTTTTATTTAAGCGACGCTTTAGCCTTGAAAAATATATTTGTTCCACGGTGCACAGTTCCAAATTTACCCCAAACTCTGTCCTGCCCAGCCGGCTGGCGTACAGCCTGCGGGGGAAATAGATGTCAGCCAAGCTTGCCTGGAGTGGTAAGACATCAAAGCTCACCCTGGGGGATTATGATAGCCAGACTGCACGAGTTTTTTTCCTGACACAAGCGCTCATGGGACATTTGGCCAGGATATCACAACCCATCCGCCCATACTGTATACATGACCTCTGTGTCTGTGTTTATGTCTCTCACTCTCCGTCCCCCACACATTAACACATGAAGGGGAGGAATGACACATATTTGTTTGGTCACTGATCTTCCCGTGCACCTCACCGAAAGCTGAAAAACGCCAGCACCGACTGAGCCGAGCTACCAAAAATAAAGCGAAGCTATTTCAGCTGCTGCTACGTCCGACCCGAGCCTCGTACACACACGGATGACCTGTATTTTATACAACCGTATCAATCTAAAAAGGTTCATTAAAGATTATCTTCAAATGACAATGATTTCAGAAGTATGGACAACTTTAACAACATAGAACAATTTCAGCGCATTGATCAGTATTTTCATCTCTGCGTTCACTTCTTTTGTTGTGACAGGCTGGACGGGATCAGGAAATAATGCACATTCATACTCCATATTTATAAGAACGGATCAAAACACCAACCACAAAAAAAGGCTTGTCGCTCGAAATGATATTTCTATGCAATCTGGCGGCCGAAAAAAAGAGAAATCACCTCAGGCCCAGCATTCACGGCTGACAAACACTGCTTTATCTTGAAAAATGAAGGAGTAAAGTTCCCACCTGAAGGTTGCCTTTTATGCTGTCCAACTCCTTTGATGTCTTGGAGAGTTGATGTAAGATGCTGCTCCTCTCGCTGAACACTTCCTTCAGCTTCTTTTCCAGCCCATCGTAGCTTTGTCTGTTAACAGAGGGAGGTGATTTCATTTTTAAACATATAGAACTTGTTTCCCAGAATGCACTCTTTATTGGCATCCTCGTGAGACTGAGATATTTTAAACTGGATTTAGAGAAGCCTCATTAGCGCTAAAGGCTAGAGGAGAAGATTAATATCTATTCACCACATTTGCTTCGATGTGTGAAAAAATCTTTTTTTTTTTTTTTTCCAATCAACTAATTTAGAAAAGATTAATTTTCCAGAGATGGTCTTTTGACCTGAGGTATGCCTCTCGATTTCCATTTAAATATTAATGTAGATCGTCCAATTATTGTGCAGGGCATCTACAGGGCACATTTTTAAAAATCTTTTCTTGTTTTTGCAAAAACTCAACATAGATTTAGACATTTCGGGTATTTTCCAAAGGGTAAATATACATTTTTCATTGAAATATAGTCATTAGAAATACATTTTTTATTGTGCACGGTGACCCTGAAGTGCAATGAGTTTTTTTGTGTTTTTTTTTTGGCGATGTGGCCATTTCGTTTTCTATATCAAAGATAACAACTGTGTCTGCATTACACTCACGTAGAGAAAGAGACAACTCTGTGGACATGACACAATTCAACACCTTTGACCGTGAAGCCCTTAAGGAAACCGTATCAGGCCGTAATCCCTCCACCTGCTGTCCTGATGCTCTGCCCTCAAGCTCTTTAAAGAATGTTTTTAACTGCTTAGCGACTAAGTTAGCACAAACAGTCATCACTTCTCTGCTGTCTAGCGTTTTCCCAAAGGCTTTGCCCTGGTGGCTACCCTTGTGGAGCCCACGCCAGGCGCTGCAGCCGACCTGTGCCCTTTGCTGCATGTCATCCCCTCCCCCACGTATCACAATAAAGCGGAAAAGCCAACAAAGTTATCCTAATAATTAAAAAAATAGCAACCTTGATGTGTCTGTATTTAATAAGGACCTAAATCAACTCTACCGCTCAAAGGTTAAGTTATTGGAAGATTTATCTCCCATCATCCATTGGGAACCCTGTACAGGACAACTGTCTACATTCAGACCTTGGGGCCATTTAGAGAGCTTTGCAATCGTGGAGCACCTTGAGGAAACCCTTCCAGACAAGAAACCATAAAATTGTCGCAGCCAAAGATCCAAGCTGGATTCAATTACAGAACCTTTGTGCTTTCACCATTTTCACTCTCTTATTTCCCATGATAAGAGGTACAAATATAGCAGGTGGACGCACGCTGCCCACTCACCTATCAAAACACTGATGGCCTCTTTATATATCTTATGTATCAGCCAGCTGTGTGCCTGCTCATGAATGATATGTTGAATGTATCGACTTTAATGACCACCTCCCCGAGGCCCCTGTTTACAATAGCTGTCACAAAAGAGCCCACCCAGAAGACTTACATAAAGAAGAGATGATGTCAAACTGCCATAATGCAAAGCTAATAATAGAACTGGCAAAGAGACTTATTGTTCCCACAGCACAGGATGTGTTTATCAGGAGCCAAAATGAGGTCAGTCCGCAAAATGACACCGACTCACTCAGTGACCCTCAGTCGTCCCATTTTATTTGATCCGTTGCTTTGTAACTAGGGTAATGAAAGTGTGACAGGTGCGGTCCCTGAGGAGCTGAATAGAAATGTTAGATGTTGGTCTGGTGAGGAGGCTAATATTTGCATATTCATAGCATCATCTGAAAAAAGGATAGGTGTGTTTAATTCAAGAAATATTCAACAAGAAGTAGTTCACAACATGGAAGATGAGTATTATATGAGCAAAATACTGTAGGTGTGTTTTATTAATATTAATAGATAGATAGATAGATAGATAGATAGATAGATAGATAGATAGACAGATAGACAGACAGACAGACGGATAGGCAGACAGACGGATAGACAGATAGACAGACAGATGGATAGACGGATAGACGGATAGACGGACAGATAGATAGATAAGATAGATAGATAGATAGATAGATAGATAGATAGATGGTAGGATAGGGATGGATGGACAGACAGATCATCCCCAAAGGTTTTTGTTTTTTTTTAGATAATAAAAATATAAAATAATGTTGGGCTCTCTATATATGTACAATTCTACATAATTTACAGACTGATTGGGCTTTAAAAAAAAAGAAAAGAAAAGAAAAGAAAAGTAATTTTTTTCTCTCTCGGCTCCAAATCACAGCTCTAGGGGTCAGAGGTGATGGGATTCACATCGGGCTCACGTAAGATAACCGTTCTTGCTGCTGCGGTTCATGACTCACTGGGAGCCACTGAAAACTTATATTTCATGGCTGTTTGAACTGAGTCTCAGCACCGTGTATGTGCTCTGCCCCGCAGCAGTGATGCATCTAATGTGACAAACACTTTCCAGCAGCAGCAGCAGCAGCAGCAGCAGCAGCAGCCGGCATGCATCTGTGGCCCTTCAGCTACGGAACACTGCTAATGTGAAACCTGCCTCAGGACAGGAGATATGGGGGAATTTGTTCTCTACGGAGAAAAAAAAATGAAAGATCAAAAGAATTCAAATGTACATTCTCTCTGTTTACTTTCATGTGTGATCAAAAACTCCTGACAGGAAGGTTGTTGTAAAGCTTCAAGCCAAGCACAGACAATTGTTATAATTCAATAATCGCTTCCTCACCCCAATTGTCTTGCTAAGTGTCCTCTTTAGCATAAATTATTGTTGCCTAAATGAAACAAAGTGCTTATTGTTGGAATGATGCCATATTATCATGAAACCCTGGTTTTGGCTGAACCTGGGCCCTCTAAAAACCTCACAAAGTCCATGTCAGATTTCCCAGCATATGTCAGTGCTAGAAAAGCAACACCCATGAAATAAATAAATAAATAAACGGCCATATTGAATTCTGGGACGACTCGCCACCACATGGCACTGGTGGGAAATTTATTGAAGGATCGTGCAACAGGGGAAGATGGGATGGGAGAAATCTTTCATTTCAGACTTTCGCTTCTAGAAATCAATCCTCGGTTCACTTCATGAAACTCAATGGATCCCAAGGTCGAGGTGGAGGCGTCACTTATTGGCTCTGATTATTGAGGGCAAATATTTATTTACCCTTGCAGGTTTTCCAGATATATCAGACCGACCCTACGCCCTGATGTAGACCTTGCTGAGGGTAAAATGAGAGACACTGAAGAATGCACTCCAAAGCCGAGCAATGAGTTGATAAACAGAGACGAAGCCTCTGTCCTCATGGAGAGGCCTTAAGGAGCCGACACTTCACTTAGGGCTCGCGTGTGAGAGCTGCAGGACATCGCAGCAGCGAGGTTTTATACAACCTCGAGGCGAACAGCTATAGAAGTTTTCCCTTGAAACGTACAAACATGTTCCTGCAACATTACCGAACGCATTTGCAAGTCTTTCAGGATAATTTGTACCACCCCTGAGAGGTGATTTAAGTTGGCAAAAACATCCATGTGAAAACAGAAAAACACAAAACCAAGACATGAGAGAAACACCGGAATAAATATGAGTGAAGAAAGACAAACTGTGAATTGTAGCGGCGCTGAAGGAAACCCAAGGCTTGAAGTGCATGAAACAAATCTAACTGCAGTCTGCTTAATGATTGACTCCATAAAGCACTGAGTATGTGCTTCATGCTGAAATAGTCTCCCACTTCATCTCTTTCTGTTCCTCCACAGGATGGAGGATCCATGTAGCAGTATTTCAGAAGCAATCTATGGCCCCCCCCAAAAAAAAAATCAATCTCCAAAAGCATTTTGTTATCATTATCGTTACGGATTGTACAAATGTCAACAGCGTCTGAATTCACATTCACTATCTTTGCTGCGGTAACAGAGCCACTGATGAAATGATGACAGAGCAGCTTCCTGTGTTCGCAGATTGAAAAACAAAATGTCTCCCCCACCCAAGATAGATTTGTTTGGCTAATATAGGGAACTAATTAGCTGATAATTGACAGACTAAAAAAAAAGAAAAAGAAGAAGAAAAAGCACTCAGACAAGGACAAATGAAATCATGTCCCCCCCTACTTTGCCTCATACAGTAGTAGCAGTAGTAGTAGTAGTAATAGTAGTAGTAGTAGTAGTAATAGTAGTAGTAGTAGTAGTAGTAGTAGTAGTAGTAGTAGTAGTAGTAGTATTAGTAGTCAGGAGTGCAGGTAAAAAAAAAAATGCGTCCATGTTTTTTTGAAATTACAGAAAAACATTTCAAATGTTTTGTAATAGATCCTTGGGATGTGGGAAGGACAATGACCCCAAAGATCAAACAAACAAAGGTCGACGGGCCTGAGTTTCGCTTGGACTTACATTTTTTGTCATAATCGTATATTATCAAAGCAGTTTTATGATGATTATCTGGCCTTACTGAAAAGGAAAAACACACCTATGCTGGCAGTCAGTCAACAGTACTGCTCCTCCTCCTCTTCGTCCCTCCACTACCACCAACCATGCAGCCACTGCGCGTCGTGTAGTAGCAACACAAACCAAGCGCGGAGGTTAATTCCAAGATTTGTGGAGTTACCCTACTGAGCAAAAAAAAAAGGAGTTTATTTGCCGTCATGCAGATTACGGGCAGACAGCAGTTTATGTGGTTCTTCCAATTTCAGGCTGGATTAATTATGCCATTAAAGGAGAGCAAATAAATAGCTTTAATAAGGGGGACTGCCCAAGGCCTGACAAGGAATTAATATATTCCTCCAGCAGAGCATGACCACCATCCAACATCTGCAACAAAAGTCAGTCATGTTTACCAAGTGTTGT
The DNA here is from genome assembly GCA_900303265.1 of Brotula barbata. Lineage (NCBI taxonomy): Eukaryota > Metazoa > Chordata > Actinopteri > Ophidiiformes > Ophidiidae > Brotula > Brotula barbata. The sequence continues at coordinate 6,193 of OMNV01028968.1, read as the reverse complement.
ATAAACATGGCAGACAGCCGGGAATATTAATGGCACGCAGGTCAGAGGACGCCTGACATTAAATCTACTTTCATTGTTTAGTGCACGAACATAAGGAAACGATGAAGGCTGTGGGAGGCAATTCTGCCACGTCGACAAAGGTCAAAGCATGAAGATTTGCAACAATATTTACAATTCTTACATGCTGCCATAAATTAAGAAAGTGAGCCATATACTTATTTTATTGTAAGGATAAAAGCTATTGGGATCGTATAAGTTAAAGCACTGGAAAATAATAAAAACAAAAAACAAAACAAATCACAGTGACCGTGTGGTAATCATGCATACATTTTATTCTGTTACGATTTCAATACATTAAAGTCCCAATTCTTCATTTTTGGATTGTATAGATTTGAAATAATTTCTCACATATAATAGAAATTAATTTTGACAAAGACCACTACAGCTTAGTGCCTTATTAGTTTCCAAAGGCTACTAGGAAAGATAATAAAATAAGAAAACCTGACTTTTTTTTTTTTCTCTATTTTTTTACTATTTTTTACTCACTATTAACTGCAGAACTCAATGTAAATAAGGCGTTGATTATCTTCAGACAATAACTCAGCCCAGAAAACATTGTGATAAAGCTGACAAACAGCAATGTAACTCTTCAAAATGTTTCATAAAAACTCAATCTAATCGTGTAACTTTATTTGAGAGGAAGAACTGAAGAAGAAATTATTATGATGATAAAATATACAAAAAAATTATAAAACAGAGCCGAGTAATTTGCCTTCGATAGACAAAACTGATGAAATCCATTTAGAATAAACCAATTTTACACATAACAAATAAGAGCTGATATCTTTCTTGGGATTTGGGATGGAAGCTGATGGGGCATTTATAAAATAATGGATTTTCTGTCTAATGCTGTGTTTTGTTCAACTGTTGGGTATTTAAAGATGACAGACATTTTGCGGGTGTTCGCAAAACAAAATGAACCTTCAAACTGTCCAGAAAATATACGGAGAGGCATTTTATTTTACATTCTTCTCAGGCTTTTTTACAAAAGTTGATAATGACACAGGTGATTCACATTACTGTGATCTGAAAATGAAATTGGATTCTGTTCCAACGGTCTTGAAAAGTCAGCTGCTACAATTTGTTCATCACTTGTTCAACTGATCAACTGGACAGACAGACAGACCTCAGACAGACTGACAGACAGACAGACCACAGACAGACTGACTGACAGGAATCAGTTCATATTTTTCCTCTGCCTCATGGATTATTGATGTCACTCATTTTCTTTTTTTCTATGGTTATGGAGAAAATCATCCATCTGGAGACCTATATCACACAAATTATGGCTTTTAAAGCATCGCTGGAACCTCTTATGGTTTCCAGCCCCAATTAACGGCGTATTTCAGTGGAACTAATGAATTTTTGTCCATTTTTGCTTTTTGAAGATGAGCAACACTGTGCTCCCAGCTTCAGTAATTGTGATATAATCAAGCTTGATTGTGCTGAGTCTGTTTTGTTTACTTTCAACGGCGTACTTTCCCAAACATCAATTCTTACAGCTTACAAAAGACAGAGATAAAGCAAGCCATTTTGTGTGGGAAAGACTCTTCTTTAGCCTCGGAAACGTTTTTATTACAAAATCTAATCCAGTCTTTGTCTTCAAACATTGCTGGAAGATGTTACAAGAAACAAAATGTTTTACATGCGAGGCAACATCCTCAGGACACGTCTTTCAATTTGATTTTAATGTTCAAGGTCTTAATTTGCAAGATCCATATTGAGAAAACGGGAGTATCATCTGCAAAATTCAGAAAACCAGGCTATGTCATGATTTTAAACACATGACCTCTCAATTCTATTTTGCTTTTATTAAATCACACATTAATCAACATTGCTGTACACTACATGCATTATTAGTAAAATACAAAAATAAACAAGAAAATGAAGGGTAAAGTTATGTCCTATTTCATTCAAGATTTAAAAAAGAATAAAATTAGCTAACATGTGGAGAACTATAGATGATTTACAAGTAAAACAGATTAAATAAAGTTATAAGTGGAGAGAAGGTTGTGCCTGTATATGAAATTTCTAAGCTCTTGAAGTAAAACGCTTCCAAATAAGTTTCTGCTGAGGCGCAAAGTAGGCCATGAAGTTTTGTATGTGTGAAAAATGTAATATGTTGGCTCAAAAGACTGCCAGACTGAAGAATAGCACTTATGTACCTGCAGCTCTACAGCTGGAGGTCTAATTTAGCCCAAACTGACTGATAGTTAAGAAGTCAGGAACTGGCAATGGGGAGGCAGATGCATCTGATTCACATCAAGGGCAATCAGTGATGCCTCTGTCCAACTTCCAAGTGTCGCTCAGGGAAAACACAAGAGAAGGAGCTAAGCCAGAGAGAGGAGAAGAATGAGGGCAGGGTGTGAGGTGGAGAATTTGGAATTGGATGACGGATGTGACTTGATTACTGGTTAACTACCCTGCTGGTGCAGCACTCTGATCTGGATGAGAAACCCGCTGCAGGCAGGGTTATCAATTTAGAGTAGGCAGGACCCCATTTGAATCTATTCTTTCATTCCGGGCAGGCTGAAACTTACAGGGCCCTCGTCTTGGAGTGAGCGCAGGAGTCGCTTTTCTGACTCTTATTTGGCAGTGTGATTTACCACCTGACCAACCCCTTAATAAATCCCTTATCAAGGCTTTCATCAAATTTACTTGTGTTCTGTTGGTGTAAGGGAGATCCTGCACCTGATTTTGACAAGGCTGACAGAGTGTCTTGGTTTGTCCTGGTACATTTCATCAACGGGAGCCCGGAGAGGAACTGGAGCTCTTGATGCATTGACAATCAGCCCCTTCCAGCAGCTACACTGCCATTATTTGGTTGGAGTAAGCAAGATGTGACAAACAAATCTTGTCCATCCATCCATCCATCCATCCATCCATCCATGAATTTCTGTGATTCAAGCATAAAATTTAAGTCCTTTGTCAGATCCTGTAGTCCTCTTTAGTTGAGATTTGCTCTTCTTGTGTGACTATAACACACACACACACACACACACACACACACACACAGTGCAGTGTCTTCAGTTCAGTGATCATATATTGTGATCAATCCATCTGTCTTGGTCATTTTTCTGTTTTTGTTGTGGTGACATACAAAAATCAATTATAGTATGAGAGAATTGAAGAATACTTTCTCTGATGGAGCATTCAGTTATTTCATTACTTCCAGAGGAGAGTAAACATCTGGTCCCTCTGCTCACCTGTGTGTGTGTGTGTGTTTGGCTGTCAGTTGGCCAGTTGGTTTCACTTTCCTTTCTGCTTCATTCCTTTCAAATAAACAGAGAACTCAAATTAAAGCAATCATATCTTCTGCTCCTGGATCAGCCAATCTCTTCACACAATAAGCTAATTATTTTTTGGAGTTTTGTTCATATTGATTTGATCACTGAGAGAGGGACGATTAAAGAAGGGCACTTATTTTAACGGGGGAATGCTGAACCTCAGTTGATCCTAACAAACTCTGTGGAGTGGAGCACGGCACGGCTCAACTCGGACTACACTTCATTTCCTATTGGATCTTTCGTATTAAGTGCGGTCCACTTAAGTTGCCAACTCGGACTCAAGCCCATAAACTGCCCCCTAACTGCAGTGCTGGATCTTCTAAATGATGCAGTCCCAGTACTGGGTCCATCAAGGGAGTTGAAGTCCAGATTCAACCTGCATCTCCGTCCGAAATTAGATATTTAAAGCTGCTGTTTTAGTCTAACGAGGCTTCGAACGGTTGTACCTGGCATATTTTAATTCTCCTCATTACACACACCCTCTCAAACCTCAGTCTGCTCTCCCATACAGATTGTTAGAGGATGGAGTTTGTCTGAATTGGAATGTTAATAATACATCTTATATCAATAAAAACATGTGGCTAAGGTCCCCAGCAGAGCGTTCTTTGTGGTGGTGGGATGTCACTTGGGAGATCTGACGAGCGTGAGGTACAGACGGCGCTCTCCATACAGCCGTGTTCCATTCATTCATTTTGAACTGCCATCACAATGCTGACTCTTTATGTTTGAACCCCTGGCTGAGTGAGTTTTGGTGAATCCCAGAGTGGCACTTTCTATGAATTGAACGGGAATGGACTGAAATAAGTGTTGAAAGAAAGATTTTAACAAACTATGTCCTTGAAGAAACGGAATAGAGATGGAAAACAGGCAGTGGGGTAGGTGACCTGAGGGTCGCTGGTTCCATCCCCTGCTCTGTTGAAGGCTCCTTGAGCAAGACACAGAGCCCCTAAATGCTCCGTACAACACGATGGTTCATTACTTCATGTGTGAACTTTTCAAAACGCTGGAAAATTGCAGTGCAGTCCATCTACCAATAGACACACACTCACAATCATTTCAACTACACCTACTGTGAGGTTGTTGTGCTGGGTGTTTGGCTGCTCTGAAAAATATGAAGGAGATGAGATGTCTGTGTGTTCTTGTGCTCTGCTGGTTTCTGGTCGGTTTCTTTTTGAATTTGTTTGCGTCATCATAGTATTTCTATGGTGTGACGCGACTGGATTCTTACTTACACTTGTTCTTCTGATTGGATGATGACTAATTGTGAAACCGTTACAGTGTGTGCACGTATGTGTGTTTCTGTGTGTGGTCATCTTATTATTTCATAATGTAAAATTTGTGCATATCAAAAAAATGTGATTAATGTAATGACATTTAATTGTGATTAACCATGGAAATCATGCCATCAATCACAATCGTTTGTCCGTCCTATTAAATAGGGTTCATTTAAAACAGGATGTGTTCAGTTCTTATTATTATTACTTCTGGCTTACAAGTCTGAGCATTAAATGGGAAACTCCGATGTCTTCACAGAGATGGTTCATTTATTGACCAAAACCTATCACGTCTTGGGAAATAATCAAAGACTAATTAACTTATAGAAAAAAGGACGTATACCGCCATTTATATTTAAAATGCATATCTCATAACTATATCGGTTGTGCTATAAAATATGATGGGAGTCAAAAATGTCCACAGTTCCAACCACCATTGACGCTGCAGGCTGTGGTAAACATAGCAGTGTGAAATCTGAACAGAGATTGCAAAACTGAAGTGATATTTGCCTGCTGGAACTAATCCATGTCCCACTGGCGCGATAATAGCTTTCTAGGTCACAAAATAAAGTTTTTTTTTTCATTTTTTCCTATTTTCTCATCAATCACAATCACAAGGATGAAATGTAGAGACCTCATCTCGCAGATGATTTTTCAGGTAGGGCAAATATATGCATACACTAAATCAGGGCTGATAGGTGCCCTGTTTAATCTAATGAAAGTCAAGACAGAGACCCAGCTATAAATCCTACAGTGTGTGCATTCAGGTCTATGGTAATGTTTGAGGCCATAGTACTGTATTGGAAGGCATTGTACACAGACATTTTTACATATTCTGTCACTCCGTGTATGCAAATAGAGGTGGACAAAATATTAGACAGTCAATAGAATGTAGTTCACCACAGAACACCGCAGGCTACAACCATGGAAATTTCCAAGGAGCCGATCAATATTTTTCTGACTGTAACCGTATATAACAGACCTGGGCAAAGTACAGCCCCTGGGCCACATCCGACCCTTTGCCTGTCCCTGACCGGCCCGTGTAAGGTTAATCAGGAAATTAGAAAATAAAACTTAAATAAGTTTACCTCATGTGTGGATTAAAACGACAATACTTTTATTTTGAAGGTGTCTTTTTTGCGTATGTACGTACTGTACGTACGCCACTTACGTCCGTTGCATGTAGTTGATGTTGATGTTGAGTGCTAAAAAGCCAAAGATTGATGCCGGTTGTGTTTCACCGACTGCTCCGTATTAACTGTAAAACTGTTTGCTTAGTTTGTAACGAACATGAGGCTTCGTTAAATGTCAACAAGTTGAGATAAAACACGCAGAGAAACACAGAAATCTGTCCGAATGTAGAGGTGACAATCCACTGTGACTTATCAAAACAAACTCACGTTCTCGTTTGTAAACTGTAGTGTGTGTATCTGTGTGTGTGTGTGGGGGAGGTGTACCGGTTTTGATTGTTTTTATTGATGTACGTTGTCAAAGATAAAACGGGAATCCAGGATGGGTTTAATCCAGGAGAGCATCGTGATGTTGTCAGTTTTGGATTACCTGTGTAATATT
>OMNV01028967.1:0-10441 GCA_900303265.1 Brotula barbata | reverse complement strand
CACACACATATGACGTCTCAGACACAAATGATCGCTCATACACACATAACGTCTCACATACATATGATCGCTCATACACACACATATAACGTCTCACATACATATGATCACTCATACACACACATATAACGTCTCACATACATATGATCGCTCATACACACACATATAACGTCTCACATACATATGATCGCTCATACACACACATATAACGTCTCACATATATATGATCGCTCATACACACACATATAACGTCTCACATATATAGGATCGCTTATACACACACAAATAACGTCTCACATACATATGATCACTCATACACACGTATGACCTCACGTATATGTGACATACTTTTTTTTTTTTTTTTACATATATAGTGGGCCTGAAATGCCATCGTAGATTAGACAACTAAATCTGATGTATATTTTTAGTTATTCCAGTTAAATTTGATATGTAAAGAGATCACAGAGTCTTTACAGGTAGAAATGAAAGTTTAGCTTCATATGATCGGGGACACGCAGGGTGGGGAAAAAATGAGAAGTTTGGAAAAGAGAAAGTGGGTCAGACATAAAAATCCAATGTGATATTCAACGTAGCTTCCATGACACAGCGAAGAGACAAACTTTTACGGTCTGTACTTTAAAAAAAAAAAAAAGATCCGGCCCAGCTGAGTCGCATGCAGTAAGAACAGAACGTAATACCTCAAGAACATGCGAGGCAGCCCGGTTATTAATCACGATAAAGACGACCAAATCACGGCGCCGTGTTAATGATTTAAAGCTGCTTTCATATGCAAGGCTTGTTCCGCTCTTAGCGCGTGTATATAAAAGACCTCTTCGCAGACGGCGCTGAACTGCCACCATTATTGGCAGCGTGAATGTCAAACTCAAGGACGCTCCCGCACGAACACGGTGGGCACGTGAAAAGCACGTGAACGGAGCGCACCGTCCCCTTAATGAGGTCCAGGGACATCCTTCCAACGAGGATGAAGAACCGCTTTAATTCTTTGTTCCTTTTTCTGTGTTTTCAGAAAGGCTCAATTAATTTGCGAGGTTGAAAGGACTTGGAAGAGTTTGCATGTTGCGCGCGACGCCGTTTATTTGAGCCTTTTTGAGGTTATGATTTCATTTGTGCGCGTCCATTCAGGGAGGTTGAAATGGTTTCAATAAAAGATGGGCGCCAGGTGAACACTGGAACACCGGCAGCGTTTAGAAATGAGCTTTGATCCGCTCCGTATCATTAAGGCGAAAGAATAACCTTTCCATACGCTGCGAGAACTATAAAGCATCCTCTAATTTGAAAATGTCACTTATCTAATCCCACGGAAAAGACAAATCAGCGACCGGAGTTTGTGTGTGTTTTTTTTGGTTTAGCACTAGCAACAAAGACAGTGGGAAGGCAGGCTCATCCTTTTGAGCTTTTAGATCATTATAACGCTTACGTGGCTTCTTAAAAAGATCTGAGGCCAAAACTAGATGGAGAGCTGGCAATTAAACCCAGATAAGACATGCATATTTCTTAATGACTGTGAGTCTCTTTCATCTTCTTGTCTTTTCATCATACAGTACAGAAGTAGGCAAAGAGGAGGAGCAGGAGCGGTGCGTGTTAATTCCCTTTACCATTTCCACTTGGTAAAAAGTAAGACGATTATTCCTTTTGTGATTTGTTTCACTCTCGCAACACGTACGGCAGCGCACACACACGCGCTTGAACACGCGGCTTATGTGCCTTAGACAAATGAAGCGGAGCTGCACGGTGTTCTTTTTAATACAACGTCCCGTACGCGTTGAGAGCGTTTATGACGTTTGAAATCTTCGCTTAGCTTTTCTACATTCCCCACGTGAATTTGGGCTTTGTCCTGAACCCGTTCAATCTGTTTTTTAAAGGTTGTCTGTGCAGCGCCACTGTTTTCTGGTAAGAAGATAATGGATGTTTTGAGACACCTCTTCCCCCGGCAGAGACGGAGTCGGTCTCCATTAGCAGAGGAACGGAGCCCCCGGGAGAGCAGACAGTTGGGGGTGGCGGGATGTTTGACGGGGTTATCAGTGGGCGGCCTGCAGCAGTTCCAGCGTGCTCGCAGCGGATACATCCAGTTATTACAAATGAAAAGCAGCAGAGAGGAGAAATGAGAGACAAACAGACAAACAGGGATATGAAAGGAGAAAGGAAATGGGCACAGAAAGAACAGGAGGAGTAACGCTGTTAGCGTGTCGCCGATTACGTGGGACGACTGCAACAGAGCGCTCCGTTCGTGCATACACATACACCCATCCATCCATCCATTATCTATCCCGCTTATCCATGTCAGAGAGACAGTCTGGAGCCCGTCCCAGCAGTCAGCGGGCCACAGGACAGAGACAGGTGGCCAGTCTATCACAGGGCTGACACATAGAGACGCTCAATCACACTCCCATTCACTCTTACGGGCAATTTAAATACTCAGAACATGCAAACTCCACACAGGACGGACTAGTGTTGGTCCAAGTCTCGAACCCAAGACGTTCTGCTGACCGCCAAGCCACCGTGTCGTCTCGCAGGCATGTATAATACATGAAAAAAGGGAAAAAACTTTAACAGCTGTTACGTGAGTAGCAAGACCGCATACCTGTACTTCACTTAAAGGAACAACTTCTGACGAGCCAGATTATCAACGTCCAGCCGCTCTGAGCCATAGAGTCATAAAAACACACTCACTGTAGGAGCAAACCGTACAGTATCTCTCGCACATTCTGCGTAACTTCCGATGCTAACTATCTGTGCCGTGATGTTTTAAAGATCAATAAAATGACATCGGAGACATTCAGTTGATTACTCGCTTTATTTAAATGGCGTTTTGATCTCACACAGTCTCGCAGAGCTTCATAAAACATCTGCCACACACACCCACACACACACCCACACACACACACACACACACATACACCCACACACACCCCCATGCGGCAAAGCCAGACAGTGACAGAGACAAAGACGTCCTCTCTCGAAGCTCGAACTCTATGCAGGGCGTGAAGAATTCTTTTTCTGATCTGACCTTTTCTCAGGGCATCACAGCAGAGAAACAGGATAATGCGTTGCTCTTACACACCCCGTGGCTCATTAACATGCCACTTTCCCTTGGTGCCCGCCGGGTACACCCCTCACAACAATACACAATGATACGTCATTATGTCACTAATTACTGCATATTTACCATGTTAGGAGAAAAAAAATGGCCTTTTTTAGTTCTGCCATTTTTCTCCAAATGGTTCTTTTTGTGTTTTTTTGCACAAACAGTAGGAGTTAAAAGGAAGTAAGAATAGTAAAGAGGTGTAATTAGGATGGAGAACTTAATTCTGATGGCCTCAGCTACTCTGAAAATGTGCTTGTTCATAAGCTTTGGTCCTGTCCAGGTCTTAGGGGTCAGTACGAGAGACCGCTGAGATCTTAGGAGTGACACGCCGTACCAGACCACCTGACATCTATTCTGACACGCCACTGCTGACCGAGTCCAAAAACCGACAGCAGAATCCGAACGGGGATTCTGCAAACTGCGGGGAGGAGAGCGCTGTTACGTCCGGTTTATAGGGCAGAGAAAGGATGAGGCCGATGGACGTGCTCGGCGTCCGTTCATCCTCCATCCCATTCTTCAAATAAATTTAAAATTCAGCAGCCAACACACTAGGAAACACTGGCAGCACAAAGGTGTTGAAGCCATCAGTGCTGAGTTCTGTTTGAGGATCAAACCTCAGGATTCGATCCCCTGAGGACTCGCCTGTGAGGGAGAAGGAAGGTGAGGCATATTTACGGCGTAAAGTTTTTGTCTGTGCTGGGTCTCCGTTATTTCTTCAAGATGAAACTTTTCTTTTTCTATTCACTCATCACAAAGTAAAAAAGGACAAATGACAGCGTGTAAGTGTGTGTTTGGGAGAGATAAACTAAGCGCTATCTGATTATTGCCACTGTTATGTATTTTGGGCCTGCCCGCCTAGCGTGAGGTCATCTTTCATCTTTCACAAGTGGATTATGATGCAATCCATCACGGCGGTGACTGGCAGGTAGGCCTTTGCGTGCGTCACCCATTCACACACTTGTCTCTTCGCATTCAGTTGTGTGACACGTCGGCCCATCGCCTTCGTGACACAGCCCTGATTGATAAGTAGCCTCTGGTCTTCTGTTTGTTTTACTGTTGTGTCTGCATCTCTCAGAAGATTTCCATCTCCCTGTAGCTGCTATCTGTAATTCTCATTGCTCCAGCGTTGCTGCGATGACAGCTCTGGCACAGGATAAAGCCTCTGACGCACGCCCGCTAACCTATGCCAGGCTAATCGCCAGACGTGCTGCCAGCCTTCACAACTTATCGTCGCCGCTGTAGTTCTCGACACAATCCACAGCAATCTGAGCGATGCGCGCGTGTTGGTGTTGATCTGAACTTTGACACTTGTGGAATCGCTATGGTGAAAATGCACATCATTGTATTGGCAAATTGGAAAGCAAAATGAGGAAAGAAGCAGGCGGCAGGTACTCATTAGTCATTCAAAGTGAAGCAATTCCACTTGTTACTAATTGTCCGATAAAGTTTTTTCAGAGTAAAAGCTGGCTAATGAGGTCATTTTATTTGTTTCCCCTGGTTTATGTGAAGTCATTCCAGCTCAACATGAGAGTCAGTGAGTCTGTCATTGATTAATTCAGTGACAAATTTGTAAGTCAAGTGAGTTGCCCAGTCAGTGTGAATTGTTACTGATGGATCTGGGCTTGGCAGGCTGGGCCAGGTTCTTCTGGGCTCTCTCACCTTTATGTGACTGTTTGGGAGAGAGCAGTAAACTAATCTTAGCTCTGCACAACGTCCAGTAAACTGCGGCCCTTTATGAGTTGGCAAATTAATATGACAATCATCTTTCCTTTGACGTGGCACGGTTGGTTGCACTTGTCACGGGTACTAGTCCAGGCCGACCGTGGTCCTTTCTGTGTGGAGTTTGCATCTCTCTCTAACCATTAGACTGGAACGCAATCGTGCATAATTTGTGAAAATTAAAACATTTACAGTAACTGGTGCTTCACAGCAACATGGTCGTGGGTTCGATTCCCAGGTTGACCTTCATTCTTCATACAGATGGATGGATGGACGGACAGACAGATGATGGATGGATATATTGAGGAATGGATGACGGATGGATGGGTGGATTAATGGATGGAAGGATGGATGGGTGGATAAATGAATGGATGATGGACAGATGAACAGATGGACTGATATGTTGGATGGACAGATGACAGATGGATGGGTGGATGGATGGGTGGATGAATGGATGGATGGATGGATGGGTGAATGAATGACTGGACAGATGGATGATGGATGGACAGACGGATGGACAGATTGATGGATGATGGATGGATGGATAAATTGAGTAATGGATGATGGATGAATGGATGGAAGGATGAATGGGTGGATGAATGAATGGATGGATGATGGATGAACAGATGGACCGACATGTTGGATGGACAGATGACAGATGGACAGATGGATGGATGGGTGAATGAATGACCAGACAGATTGATGGATGAGGGATGGATAAATTGAGGAATGGATGATGGATGGGTGGATTAATGAATGGAAGGATGAATGGGTGGATGAATGAATGGATGGATCATTCCTTTGGCTATAATATGGTTCTGACAATTAGGGCTGGAAAAACTCACAAAAGAACAAAGAAGAACAAGCGTTTCAAAATGACACGTTTGAATTTTTTACTTAAAATAAAAACAGGACAACAAACTGAATCTAAAAGTCAACGATCTTGGCTTATTTTCCACATAGAACTTTTACATGAACACACACTGAGTAGGCTGCAGCAACACCACGGCTACACATTAGCATAGAGTATATCCTGGATATTACCATTATTAACACTCATACTGATGTTCACAAATGATGTATGAATAATGTGATTTATACCGTGCATTCAATTACCAGCCTGCGACTGCAGTCTCTATAGGGTCCAGAATAAATGTAAAATTATAGCAAATCAATCACATTAAAAGTAGATGAATCACCGTGAGATATTTAAGATTAATTAAATATCAGCTCAAAATCAACCCCCGCACATAATCTGTCTAAACACACAACTGCTACACTGGAGTGATTATATCTAGTGTGGTTCAAACAGCAAATTGGCTCGTCCCCACTGGGCTTTGAATGTCAGGGTATCTCATTTACAATCATACTGTGGATGCTCTCACTACAAGTGCATTGTGAACGCGTGCCCAACTCACTTATTCCCCAGAACGAGAGAGCAAAGGCACGGCGAACATCAACCTACTGATGCAAAGAATAGCGGAGACAACGTGAATGCCAATGTCCAAAATCTAATGGTCCTTGAGGAAGTGGGATGAGACGTTTATGAACAAACAAATCTATTTTGCATGAATTCCAGACACCGGGCAATTCAGAGAGGGAAAGACAAACATATAAAGGGCAATTTAATGATGCACACAGTCAAAGAAAACCGCAAATTAGTTCATCAGTTGTACATAAAACATTTAATTTCCAAGAGCCTTAAAGGAAGAATTCTGTAATAAAAACACAAAGATGCACCTCTGGCTTCCGTGGCTGCATCACCACTGTGCACACAGAGTGCAAATAGTCAGCTTGGGGTGCTTGTCTGTTTAAACGCTACATGCCAAAGATCCTGTTTGTGTTCTTTCAGAAATGCAGCTTTCAGAGGGCTTCAGGTGATTACTGGGTGCATTCATCTGCTTAATAATTCATTTCTCTGTTTGAGGTTATGTTTTTTTTTTTTTTATGTAGCTTTCAGCAGGGCCTGAGTGGGAGAGACAGTGGTTAGCACTGTCACCTCCCAGGTTCGATTCCAGCTCTCTGTTTGAAGTTTGCGTGATTTCCCTGTGCTCCTCATTCAGTTGTCTGTCTGTGTTTTAAAAGGGATGAGAGGACAAAAGGATGATGAAGGGATGGACAGAAGGATGGATGGAAGGATGGATGGAGTGAAGCAAGGATGGATGATGGATGGATGGATGGAGGGATGAGAGGACAAAAGAATGATGAAGGGATGGACAGAAGGATGGATGGAAGGACGGATGAGTGAAGCAAGGATGGATGATGGATGGATGGAATGAGGTAAGGCTAAGTGGATGGATGATGGATGGATGAACGGATGATGAAAGGATGATGGAATCAAGTAAGGATGATGGATGAATGATGAAAGGATGATGGAATCAAGTAAGGATGATGGATGAATGATGAATGGATAATGGATAGGTGGATGGATGATGGAATGAAGTAGGGATGGATGGATAGATGGATGGATGGATGGATGGGTGGGTGGATGGGTAAATGGATGGAATGAGGTACGGGTAAATGGATGGATGATGGATGGATGAATGGATTGGTGGATGGATGGATGGATGATGGCGGGATGGATGGATGGATGAGGGATGGATGGATGGATGGATGGATTGATGGATGGAGCGCAGTCAATATTGTTGAAATATTCCCAAGAGGACAAATCTTTTTCTACGTCCTCGTCTTCCTCTGGGTGTTCCTGTGTGTCAGTTTCAAATGAAGTTTAGTTTGATACAGTTTTATTATTATAATGCAGACAATAGAGGACTTATTTTGTTGACTTTGTGATGTTTTTGAAGTTTGGTCAAAACTGCTGACGATTTACATCTGCTGTTCCATTTCTGGCAGCAGGTATTATTTCGTAGAGTAATAAGGACATATTGGGGACACCGAGACATTTCCTTTTATTAAACAATCAGATATCTGACAGCAGACCTCAGCCGCCACATAAAGAGAGGACTCGGGTTCCTTTAGGTTTTCACTCAGTAGCCTGAGGGATGTCAGTCTGCAAAACGTTGAATGACAGCGGCCCAGATCTACCTTCAGGAGCGGCTGGCCCGCATATTTAGGAGCGTTGCTATTTGGGGTTTTCTTTTATATAAAAATAACGATAAACTGGTAAATCCAAGTCATGAAGTAATCACCAACTTCCTATGTAATTATCCACCAGGATCTTCTCTCCCAAACGGAGGCATAATCCTCCACCACTGACACCGTCTCAGTCTCCTTAGTGGTGATGTCACTGAAAGACAAATTCCAGAGCATCTCCATTCCAACAATAATCCCCGAGAGGTTTACATTAGTCCATAATGTAACCGTTATGGAGCACTTGAAATGATACATGGCGATTCAGCGGTTGCGCTCACATGCTGATGCTGTGCTGCACTTGGCCCAGTAGTCATCTGTAGCATTTGGAGGCTGATGGTAAAAGATTTATATCAAACAGCGACGTCTCTGCCTGTCTCGCTGGTTGTCATGATTGCATGCCACATATTGGACAGATTCACGACTTCTGGTGGTTGGAGGAAGGGAGCTGTGACCGAGTGCTTTGACCGACTTGTCTTGATGAATAGAGGTTGGTATAGGTAAATACTGAACCAGCGGCCGTCTGGAGATCCCTACGCTCCACGCATCCATGTGGCTCAACCGCTGAGCGCACGCACCACAGCATTTCGTCACATTCCAACCTTGGCTATGCTTTTCCGCATCTCTTAATGTCAAAGCGAAGCATCAGAAAGTCACATAAAATGATTCACTGATTTAATAATTCATTTGGAGGACTGAGAACTGTGACCTGAAGACAACAGGCTCAGTTTTCCTACTCTGCAATTCACCCACCATAACCATGTATTTTGGCTCATCCTACCACCGCAGGAGTCATATTTCATTATAACTTAAGATGTGAGGTCAGGCGTCAACTTGTTACTTAGAAACACATCTCCAAATACAGTAGCTATTCTTGGACACAAACGGACTACGAACATCGATGTCTCAGAATCAAATTAGGTTCAAATGCAGCCAAGCGCCCTGACTGAAACGTTGAACCTCAGTCAACAAGTGGGGGTACGAACCAATCTGATTTTTTTCTGTGTTGTAAGACAAAGAAATTGTAGAATTCTTTGTGTTGTGTGTTTGTACTTTCAGCATTCTTTCAGTTAGAACTTCCACATTCAAAAAAAGACAACTCTACGAAAACATACAGAAGAAGACGTACTAGTCAAACGGACGACGGTGATAGTTTGCTTACTTTAAGAGCAGCATCAGCAACGTCGGCCTGGTTTGCTCTCCCGCAAAAGAACCCAGAATTTAACTTTTATCGCCCATTTCTCAGCTATTCTACATCGCCCCATACCACCCTGGTCCTGTGTCTGCTGAGCGGCTGGTCTATTTTCAGCTGATTCGGCGCCGGCTGACACTGCATCAGAGTGGAAGCCTGACAATGTAACATTCCCAATTATCATCCCAAAGCACTCACCAAGTTCTGTGGCTTTACAGTCTCCCGTCCTCCGCCGGTCGACCTTCAGCTTCAGTCCAGAAAGGATTTTTTTTTTTGCTTCCAATTTGAGGTCAGAGAATCTTTTTTGTCCGACCTTCAGCACGTTGTGTTTTCCCAAACCAATGCATTTACTTCACATCCTTCCTGTTCCTTTGTTCCCATTATACCGCTGCTGACAATCAGAAATAAAATCAATGTTCTCTGCTAAACTTCAGGCAGAGGAGATTTGATTTTGGAGGAACACATTTTTCTTTTCTCGTCTTCTTTTGGGCTCTCTTTTTTCGTCGACGTTCTACTTGGTGCACAACATGTATATGTGCTGCTTTTTATTTCATGAATGTAGTTTTCATTATAACCGACTGTCTATGACAGACCTGGGCAAAGTACGGCCCCCGGGCCACATCCGGTCCTTTGCCTGTCCCTGACCGGCCCGCGTGAGGTTAATCGGAAATTAGAAAATAAAACTTCTATAAGTTTACCTCATGCGTGGATTAAAACGGCAATGCTTTTATTTTGAAGGTGTCTTTTTTGCGTATGTACATACGCCACTTACGTCCGTAGCATGTTGTTGATGTTGATGTTGATGTTGAGCGCTAAAAAGCCGAAGATTGATGCCTGTTGTGTTTAAAACGTCACCGTCTGCTCCGTATTCACCGTAAAACTGTTTGCTTAGTTTGTAACGAACATGAGACTCCGTTAAAAGACGACAAGTTGATATTAAACACGCAGAGAAACACAGAAATCTGTCCGAACGTAGAGGTGACAATCCACGGTGACTTATCAAAACAAACTCACGTTCTCGTTTGTAAACTGTAGTGTGTGTGTCTGTGTGTGTGTGTGTGTGTGTGTGTACCGGTTTTGATTGTTTTTATTGATGTATGTTGTCGAAGATAAAACAGGAATCCAGGATGGGTTTAATCCAGGAGAGCATCATGATGTTGTCAGTTTTGGATTACCTGTGTAATATTTTCAAAGACTCCCAAATAATTTAATGTTCGTATCAATATACTCTATGGAGTCATTTTTAATATAATAAATGCTAAATAACAACAGTGAAAGCACAGTTTATTTTCTGTAATCTAATCTAGTGTTAAATTTACAGTTATGGGGTGACA
>OMNV01028966.1:85276-100981 GCA_900303265.1 Brotula barbata | reverse complement strand
TGGTGGTGCAAACGAGGAACTATCGCCTGAATTGTACAAATGAGGTTGAGTCCAAAGTTCTGTATTTGCCTCTAAATTTAGCTGAGCAGAAGTAGAATGAACCGCAGCATGGGAATATTAAAGTAACGTTCAAGTGCCTGTGAGGAACAAAAGTAAATGTACTTTTCCCAAAGGCGTGTTTTCATGAAGATGCTTGTTTTCTTCTCATTTGTGGAGTCAAACTGACCCCTCAACCCTCCTACAAGGCCAGACAGGAAGATTGATTCTGAGCTCAAAATTTCTCTCTTGTCACCCGTCAGAATTTTATTTAAAATCTTCCTGAAGGTCTCCAAGTCTGCATGCTCTCCTTGCTTTCTTTTGAGGGGTTTTGAATCACACAGGTAGTTTATCTGTATCCCAGTACTGCATCAGTGGGAGTTGGGGTTCATCTGCTGCTCTCTGGTGGTTGTAGCAGGAATCAGGAATTCTGCTCTGACATTCCAAATCCCCTAATCTCTTCCTCCACCATCTGGTCTGGACATTTAGGAATCCAAAGTCCTACATCTCAAACCCAATCACTCTGCAGCAAACCTGCCTAGAGAGGTGTAGTTCACTGTTTTTCACTATCACATCCCTCTCTAACACGTCATGGCAGCGGCGTGTCCCGAGCACACGCAGTCACTCGCCGTAGATCAGAACTTGGGGCGCTCGGTTGCGTCAGCCCTCGTGTCCGTTGCCTCGGGTACCAACCATGAGGGCTGACGTGTCTGAGAACCCCAAATTCAGCAATTTTCTTGTTCCAAAGGTCTCTTTCACTCACACGTGTTTCTTTTGCTAAACCTTATTGTTGATTGTTGATAAGGAAATGTTAACTATTGTGGCTGTTTATCGCTCAATAAAAAAAATGACCCAGCTTCATTTGTATTCATTGCGTTTGTAAGAGTCAAAGGAAAATGTGACCTAATAATATGAATTATGTATCTAAGGACGTTAACACAGGAAGTAAAAAGGACCGATGAGACCTTCTGTGATTTGAAGCCGCAGTTTGTAAAAACTGTCCCATCTTGGACTTTTGGAGTTCATCAAACCGTTCCAGTTATTCCAGGTGTGTGTTGTACGTTGTATTTCCTGGAACTCACAGAATCCAAGATCTTCCAAAGATCCAAGATGGCTGCTGGTTAGATGCATTGTGTTGTTCGGCTCTAGCAATCCATCAAAAATCATGAAAACAACTCGACATCCAAGCAGTTAAATCAAGTTTACAGCCTGACGAGAAAGTTAAGTTTTAGTTTATGGGATTATTTTCTGTTATTTTTTTAAATTATGGGCATTTTTGATGACAATTGCCACAATTTGACACACCGGCAATGCAGGATTATCTGGAAGTGCAACAACTGAAGGCTGTGAGTAACGACAAAGACAAGAAAGTTGAAGAACTTGAAGAGTAGAAGTTTTGGAAGAGTACACGAGTGATGGATGATGCTCTCCATATTTGGACTCGAGTCAACCCACGGCACCTACGCACGGATTACAGCAGGTGACAGGGAAGGTGAGGATCCACCAGGAGGTGAACTACAGTCACTGGAGCGACAATAAACACTTCAAACCATAAACCTCCGAAAACAGAACAACAGGCCAAACCTCATCGTTCCATTTGTGAGTAGAAAACATAAAACTGAGGTACTAAAGCTGTCCAAAATAAAAACGGGGGTGTAAAGTGGTTTTATATTACGTTATCATCAAATGAAAATGAGACTAAATTTATGGCGGCAGCAGGGTTCATTGTAAAATAAAACCGGATTTAAATGGAGTTCAAATTGAAAGAATCGTCTTATATGAAACTAAATTCTTGGGATTGACTCTTGGGGTTGATTTTGCTTTTAAATTATTAATATGACGTAATACAGTGTAAAATTATTGTACTGTAATGTGTGTTTGCATTAGAGGCAACGTTTGTGAAGCATCATTCCACATAGGGAAAAAGAAAGGAAACATTTTATTTACCAACAGGCTTTTCTTTGCATACACATGGACACAAAGGATAAACAGAATATATATGTTTTGTTCATTTTCTGTGTGGTAGACGAAATACATCCGAATAGTTTTTCCTAATCCTAAATCACATTTTCATGCAAACAACCAATATTTTGAGACATTAATGCAGAACATAAATAGATTTTATTTTCCAAATATTCCTCCCCTTACTGTATAGAACAGGGCGACCCTACGCTCTCTAACGCTGCGTTCAGGGCCACCAGTCCCATCTCCTGTGCGTACCCGCTCACCGGTCCGATCAGTCCGGCGATGTGGCTCTGTCTCTGCGTCGGTTTCTGCTTGCTCGGGTCCGGACTCTTTTTGTCGCCCTGTGTCTTCGTCACGTGGGCCCTCTGTTTCTCCTTCTCCTCCAGCTGCTTCCGGAGTTTTTCTTCGCTGGTTTTGTGCTGCTCGATCTTCATCGTGGAGATCCTGAGCTCCTGCTGGAGAGCCTCCACTCTCTTCCTCTCCGCTCGTTGGTACTCCATCTGTCGCTCCATTCCCCTCTGACTCTCCTGCCTCTCGTGCCGGAGCAGGTTCTCCATTTGCTTTCTCCTGTCCTCCTCCTTCTGCCTCTGCTCCTCCAGGCTCTGACTCAGTTTATCCACCTCCTTTTGCAAAGCCTCTCTCCTCATTTCCTCCCTCTGTCTGATGGCCTGCTCCTTCTGTATTTGCTGCAGCTCCCTCTCTCTTTCTTTCCTTTCATTTTCCGCTCTCTCCTTTTGGATCCTCTCCTCCATCGCTCTCCTCATTTCCCCCTCCCGGTCGATCTGCTCATCCAGCGTTTTAGTGACTTCGGCGAGCTTTTCGTGCAGCGCCTCCCTCTTTTCCTCCTCTTCTCTCCTCATTTCTATCAGTCTCACCATCTCCTGAATCATACTCTCCTTTTCTTTCTTCTTACCCTCCTCCATCTCTCTTCTGAAGGCCTCCTCCCTCTCTCTAACCATTCTCTTCTCCTCCTCATTCTGCTTCTCCAGCTTTCTCTTCAGCTCTTCCATCTCCCCCCTCTTTTTCTGTTCAATCCCCCCCAGCTCCTTTTCGTACCACTCTCGTATCTCTGCCTGCTGCCTCCTCTGTATCGCCTCCTCCTTCTCGTTCAGCAGCCTCAGCTCCTCCTGCAGCTCCTGAGCCATGTCGTCCTCTGCTTTCTGAAGCATCTTACTGCCGTAGCAGCTTCCTTCATTGGCGCTCATGATTTTGTCCACCAAGCCGAGCAGCTCGGAGACCTGCTCCTTGGTCCTGGAGCTCCGGTTGTTGAAGACGCAGTATCGTCCCTCACACGCGTAGACCAGCTCGGCCAGGTCGGGACATCCGTCTATCAGGCAGTGCTGCACCGAGGTCCCCTCGTCCAGACAGTCTCCGTGGGTGAAAACCACCACTGAGAAACTCAGAGCCTGGGCGCCCATGGCCTGTTTGATCTGCCGCATGGCCTCCCTCTCCTCCTGGGTGAACCTCCCAATTTGAAAAATGAGGAGGAAGACATGCGGTCCAGGGTACAGGAGAGAGACGCTCCTCCTCAACTCCCTCTGCACCTCCTGGGGAGTCTGATTAGTGTCCAGCAGCCCCGGCGTGTCCAGGATTGTGACGTGTCGACCGCGGAATTCTCCGCACGCCCTGCGGCACCGCTGGGTGACGGAGCAGCTGTTGACCTTCGAGTCAAAGATCTTACGGCCCAGGATGGAGTTTCCAGTGGAGCTTTTTCCACTTCCAGTTTTGCCCAGCAAGACCAGTCTGATCTCAGGAGACGGAGCCTCCCTCCTGCCTGACAGAGAGGGGAAAAAAAGAGAAGGGAGAGAGAGAGAAATTAGAACGATACGAAGAAGAAAGACGGACAGAAGGACGGCATCCTGATTATTTACCTGCACAGGCCATGGAGGACAGCTGCTTGCTGATGGACGACATGCTGTGGGGTCACACACACACACGCACAAACTAAGACGCATCATAACTCTGCCTTTCTTTATAAATCCCTGCCACGTGGGCGGGCCTGCACGAGCGAGTCACGTCGACGACGTCCTTATGACATGTAAATCCCCGCTGAACTCTGACCTCCAGGATCATCACGGCGCTATCTCGAGTCGGCGGCTGATCTGCGGCCCAATAGTCTGTCTCTGTCCAGCAGATCACATCGCTGCATAAACACTCCAGCATGGCAACAATCTGACAAAGAGGGGGATGGGGGGGTGGAGTGTACGATCAAAGTTCAACAGTGATTGACAGGTTCCACAGCTTCCGTCTGGAAACCACAGGCAGCACCGAGATAGATCCGCTTCTGACAGCGTTGAGGTGATTTATGGGAAAAGGAGAGGACGTTTGTAGTTTAAAATGATTTATAAGTCATCTTTTAATCCTCCCACATATGCCACATTGCAAAACTTGTGACACTGTTGTAATACCAACAATTAAACACGAACAACAACAACATTAACTCCACGCAGCCGTAACAAAAAGGCCATAACTCACTCCAAACAATATCAATTCACCCGGCGGTCCATTTGTCTCCAAAATGATTTTTCTATTTGTGACTGAGCAGTTGAGAAAGACAGCAAACTGTGTAGAGTTCAAATGAAGAGAGAGAGAGGATTTAAACAAAACAAAATGTCAGTTTTCATGAAAAAACACCTTGATGCATGCTCGTGCACCAAATTGTGCGTGACAAAGAGATGTATAAAAATTAAACGGAACGATTTATTACAAAAACCAAAATAACCAGCAGTGCATCTCTTCAGGATTTCCAATGTTTGAGTCGATATCTACATGTTGAAATATTCAAAATAGATGAATAAGTTTCTTTTTGATGATATAAAAAGGGCCAAAATTCCCAAATATACAAAATATGTCACAGTGCATTCTGGGTACATGTGTAATCCAATTCAACCAAAGTCTTGTAAGTACGCCAAAAAGTGTATTCAATTGACAATTAATATACGAAGGTGGACTTATTAACAACCAAAATGACAAAAATAACAATGAAGTTGACATTTTCTGCAAAAAAAAACAACACAAGCACAGCTTTGCAAAAATATGATTTCTCGTAAAAATGAGCTGTAGATGAAATCACAAAGCAGCTTTGACTGACCCAACATGAGGAAGAAGCATGTTGGACACCCCTGTTGTGTAAAAGAAGAGTACATCCATCCCTGGACACAGGCTGCACAGTAGTAGAGGTATCATTTGAAGGTAAATAAAATAAATATTCATCTTTTTGTGGAATGTTTCCATTCGTGTCGGACGGTCTGAGACAGGAAACAAACTGCTGGAAACAACATCATGTAGTTTCTTCAAAAGTAATGTAAGTAACTTAATGCCTATAGCTGGATGTCCTGATGTTCGCTCGTCAATAATAGAGTGTCCAAGTGTCCATGCATGTTCGGGAAGTCTTAGATTGTCTTACTGCTCCATTGCTCCCTCACACTTGTAAACACGATCGACAGTCACCCGTTGTTCGTGTCAGAGAGTATCAATTAAAGCATCAATCAAACTCACCGGCAAACTGGCCAGTGAATCTGTTGTTGGGTGTGTGTGTGTGTGTGTGTGTGAGTGTGTGTCAATGGGAGTGGTTTTGGATGCTTGCGTGTCACGTGGGGCTTTGTTTGATTTCACCCCGTGACCTTTGCTGCATGTTGGCCCCTCTCTCTGCCCACATAAAAAAGCAGAAACAGCCAAAAAACTTAACTTTTTGTAAACTTTGAGGTAAAAAAAAATACTTAATATAATTCTATGTATGCAGAAAAAGGAAGGAGTTCTGATTTCTAATGGATCCGTCCTCATAAAAACTGTGGTTTAAAATCTGAACAAATTTTCCAAAGATGCCAAAAAATTAGAATTTGGATGCACGGCTGGAATATTTGAATAAAATAAACTAGACTAAGCAGAATTTTATGGGAAATTAAAAATGCCCCATACTCAAAAGGTAAGGTTTATTATAATGGATTTGTAAAATCATAAATCTAGAAACTTTTTTTTCATCCTTTTTCTGTATGATACGTATACTCAGTTATTAATGGGTTAACTAACACAGGCTTCCATGAAGTTCTGAGTGCAGTGTGTGTGCAGTGACTGACCTCTGTGGGTACAGAAAGCAACCATGAAGCTACACAAACACTCTCTCTTCCACACACACACACACACACACACACACACACACAAACACACAGGCACAAACACTGACATAAAAACTTTCCATATAGCATCAGAGTAGAAACGAGGTAAGAAGCACTGAAGTCCGACAACAACAGCGAGGATGGCGGCTGTCAGGATGCCTTGGCGATGATGAGGATGCTCATGAGGAAGACCATGACGAAGAAGATCCACATGAAGAACCTATCCATCACCTTGGCAACCTTCTTCCACTCTGCTCCCTTGATGCAAGTAGATCTTTGCTCACGGAAGCAGTTTGCAATGTACTGGATGTTCTTCACCACCTTAAAGACAGAGGAAGATGATGAATGATGATGAAAAAATCAAGATGGAGGACACAAACCTGGAAAGCACAATGTGTTATAGTTTAAAAATACAGTGAATCCTCAAATGAAGATATATAAGAAAATTAAATTCAGATTGACAATATAATTACAATTACAATTATAAGAGATAAGATTATGGAATCTATCATGAACAATAATGTTTATAGTTGTGCTCTGTGTATTTAAACGTTAACCGGTGGTGCACCTGTAAATGTTGGGGGCAGGGGCAGCTGCAGGGGCAGGATGGGATGTAAGTCTTCTCAGAGGGGTAGAGCAGCTTTTCGCCGATCGCCCCGTTCAGGTGCTGGAGGTGGTGTGGGGCGGGGGCCTGGTAGTCCAGTTCGTCCCTGACGTGGTGGTAGCGTTGTGGGGGCTCTCTCTTTGCCTCGCCCCTCTCAGCCCTGTTGGCGTGGTTGTTATGGTTGTTGTAATGATGCTCAGTCTTGATGTTTGCCTGCTGTAGTTTCTGGTGTTTTTGGTGATGCGGGCCGTGGCCGTTACTGTAACGGAATGCGTCGCCGTCATGGAAACGATCGTCCCGGTAGCAGCTCTTGTCGCCCATGGGTTCCTCGGGGTACAGCGGGGTTCTGTCGCTCTCCGGGGTGGTGCAGTTCTCCCCCACCTCGTAGACGAAGAAGATCTTGGACATGTAGTCAATGATGACCACCTTGGCCCAGTGGGGGACCGGTTTTGCTTCAGCACCGCAGAAATGAATGTTCATGATGAAGATGGTGAGAGAAGTGGAGGCGGTGATCATTGTCATGGTGGCTATGTAATACTTTCCTAAAACAGCAGACAGAGAAACAACTTTTGAGACAAGCTGAGTTTTCCTCAAAGCGACAGAACAAAGTTTGAGGAGTTTGACAGTTTGACTCAAAATTGAATAAACCAAAAGATTCCAACCTATGTAGGGCATGCTCTCAGCAGGAGGCATGCTCTCAGCCACCAACAGCTGGAACACGGTGAGCGCCAGCAGCACCGTGACACCCAGGGAAACCTTCTCCCCGGAATCAGCAGGCAGGTAGAAGCCCAGAGGGGCCAGGAACGAAATGAGGAAGCAGGGGAGGAGCAGATTGAAGATGTAGAAGGAGGAGCGGCGTTTAAGGTGCAGCGTGTAGGTGATGTCGGGGTAAGGGTCGGAGCAGCAGCCGTACATGATGACGTTTCGAACCGCCGGCATGCCGTGACACTCCCACTCCACGTTCTCTACAAAATCAGACAGGTCCCCACTGTCCATCCCCATGGCAATGTCAACCTGTGAGAGCGTACACACACACACACACACACACACGCATTAATGTGGTCTATGTGTGATCCCGCTCCCCATTTCCTCACGGTCAGCCCACTTTCACACACCTGGTTCCCGTTGTAGGTCCACGACCCAAAGGTGAGGTTACACTGCTGCCAGTCAAAGGGGAAGTAGGACACGTCCACTACACAGGTGCTCTTCGTGATGGCGGGGGAATCCCAGGTGATTTCCCCGTTGTACCTCAGCACCACATTGGTGTCGGCAGGCCCTGACGACTCCTCGTCTGCTCTGCGTACACAGAAAGAGGGCAGGGTGCATGAACTCACGTACGGACTCTACAGCGGTCCAGGAACTGAGTCTGCAAACAAAGTCTCAGATTGACTGAAGGCTCTCATGTCTATCTCATTATCTCACAATGATTTTAACCTCTTTAAGACCCAAAGATACCAAATATTGATCCGAATATAGAAAAAAAGAGATCTAAACATATTAAGATGCACTCTGGGGATCTAGAATGAAGAAAATTTCAAATATCAGCGCTTGGAAAAATCGAAGGATTACTGGATTACCAACAGCTTTTCTTTTAACACTACTTGATGAGACCTTTAATGCCTTTATAATGATGTATAATCAGTTATTGTTGTGAACATTTATGCAAAGTATTTAAATAACCCTTGAGCGTTTTATCAAAGTGCATCTAATTACCAATTAATTCATGATTTAAGGGATTTAATCACAAATGATCGGTTTTCCTTCTTTAATACTATGAATTACCAGCAGGTACAAGCTGTGAACCCGATTCTTTATCTGTTTCTAACTGTCTGCCTGTCTGTCTGTCTGCCTGTCTCTCCCTGTCTGTCTCCCTCTCATCATCCTCCACTGCAGCATCATCCGATCGGTCTCTTATCCTACTGACTTGTTGTAAAGGACGATGTCGGGCCTCCAAACCAAGTTGCTGGGAATGCGGATCACCTCCAGCCCATCATAGTCCTCCTTATCCCACTTCAGGTAGGCATCGTGCCAGCTCTGCCTGATCCATAGGTAGGTGGTCAGCACCTGGTTCTTCTCATCCTACACACATACACACACGCACACACAGGCAAATATAAGTTTCACACACTGATATAAAGCCTACTTTAGAGCCAATGCTATATGATTTGCTGCTGCCCTCTAGTGGTGCCTCTGGAAACAGCAGACTGAGACATTCATGCAAATGAATTCAGAAACAGCTGTTTGTATGTATTTCTATTCTTGGTCAATATTTCAACTCAAAACAATCGTCATGCATTGCTCCTCTTCCACATCCACACATGCCAGGGCTCCTACTGCTGCTGCATTTATGTTTGACACACTTTCATTATTAAAATATAGAACTCGCTATTTATTGTCTATCACAATGACGATTAATAAAATAGACTGGGAGCCAAAATTCTAAAAAAAAACAACTTTGTGCTCCAAAGTGAAGATGACTCATTTTCATTTGTAACTGTGTTTCTGCTGCGTGAACATCTTCTCCTCCGTGTGATCGATTGCTTTGTCATGGCACCATTGATGACGACAGCATCGTGCCTCGTCTTCATAGTCACTCTGAGTTTGTCCTTTGACCTCTTGAACTCTCTGCTGTCTCCATATTTAAAACCTAATGTAGTTTGTCTATTCACCATAACTCCTGTGGTGATACCAAAAGATACCATATGTTTTATGTTAACTGAATTTTGAAGAATTGTACAGAAAAAGATGTTCAATAATGAGAACAAACTCTTAAAAATCAGGCATTTAAGTGTTGTTTTTGTGTTTGAGTTGTGCACTCGTCTATCTGGAGAGAATCTGTTGTTGACGATACAATCTGTAGTTTTGTGTCTTCCCTATCCTGCTCACCATATCTTTGATCTGTGACAGGGTGATCTGAAGGGTGACGTTGAGGGGTTTGTCTGTGTCCTCGACAGGTCTCAGAGCATTGGAGTAGTTCTCCATCAGGTCGTTTAAAAGCTTGTGAGCATAATGACCCTGAGCACCATGGGACACTGAGGGACAGGAGCAGAGCAGAGGACAGATATGACACAGGAATAAGAAATAACAAAACTAAGTGTGTGTGGGTCACATACATCAAACTGATCGATGGTGGACAACTGACCTTGTACCAACAGGCTGATCCACACTATCAGAGCTGCCTTCCTCATTTTCAACCAGTCACAAGGCCAGGGATCAATTATTCAATAAAGCATTCACCAAGACAGCCGGGGTCCAAATCCATAGTGTCACTCTATTCTGAGCTCTGCCGTGTCCTGAGGCAGAATGAGCAGACGACACAGAAAATACCAGAAAAATCTTACATCCTGTCAGGAGCGCTCAATGCTTCACTAGCTGTTAGTCGCAGTTCCTCTCTGTCACTGTCTCTCTGTGTGTGATCGATGCCCTGGAACAAGAACTGGGGCTATCATTCACACACACACACACACAAACACACACACAGGTACACTGCAGTATCACATGGCACCGGCACAGGGTGAAATCTGATGCCAGCAGGCTGCAGCTCTGTCTACTTGTATACATGACCACAACTTGCTGTGTAACACACACATACACATTGCATCTTACAGCGTTACACAGGTAATGACACGTGTCAGTCAAACACACACGCGGCCACGGTTTCTTACCTATGTCGAAGTCATTCTTCATGAACACACAGATGTCACTGAGAATGCTCACACTAAAGTGTCACGCCGCGGTGTTGAAATCAACACAAAGCCTGTGGGTCGGATTTCCACCTTTACATTAGAATCTATAACATAAGTGGAGGAAAGCCGTGCGGTGGTGGTAGATCAGTAACGCTGCGGTAACCAGAGACAGAGGGCAACCAGCCAACACGTTGAGACGCCGTCCAAGTGTTCGTGGGGACGCGATGGCGTAACAACTTTGGGCTTTAACCTCTGAAAATCTGAGGTAATCACAAATGGGTCAATCCTCATTAAGTTTTAATTTAAACTGGAAAACCCAAAGTTTCCAAAGTGACCAAATAGGTCAATTTTCATTTTTTTGGAATTCTGTATAAAATGATACATAGGAGGCTTATGAAGGCATCCCAGCTACAATACAAAACAAAGAAGAATACAATACAATACAAAAAAAGAAAGTATATATACATATATATGTGTGTGTGTGTATATATACTATACTTTACTATACTATACTATACTATACTATACTATATATATACAGTATATATACTATAGATAGATAGATAGATTTTTAGGATAGATTTTATATGTATGTATATATACAGTATACACATATACAGTATATCATGTGGAATAAAGATAATTTTAAAGGAAATTTTAAAATAGTACATTTTTTTGTCATGTATTTTAGGATTTTTATTATCATCGCTTTTTTCTTCTTCTTGTGGGTTTTTATGTGTTTTTATGTGGTTTTTATGTGGTCTGCTCTAAAGTTACTAATGTGCAAAAACGATCCAAAATGTTTTCAATAACTGTGCTGGAAATTTACCAGTGCTTAAGGGGTTAAAATATCAAGAGTTCATTTCGAAAAACAGATAACGTCCACTTTTTAGTGGAATATTAGTTTGAAGTTTTATAAGTCGGGCTACATGTTACTGTTGTTCATTTAACTCAGCATCAGTTTCAATGATGTTTCTGGGGAAGTACAGTAAAAAGGCAGACATGAGTTTTTACTGCTGTGTGTATTCAAGGTCTCATAAACAAGAGAACATCTGTCTTTTCATTTTATTGTTTCACGCCATCAACAGTTTCAGGCTGAGAGAACAACTTCCTCTGCTCTCTACGAGCCTGGTGTGAATGAATGGAAGTCGTCAGCGTTTATTAAGCAACGTTTGACAGAGGGAGTATCGTCCTTGCTGATATGCATCCAGATTGTCTCACAGAATGTTTGATAAGAATACAGGGGGGAACAACATTAAGTTGACTCAAAGGTCAAGGATTTGTGAGAGTTAAATCATATAATTTCTGTTTTTGCAAATGTGCTCTTCTTTGTTATTCAGTATATTGATATAATCAGTTCATAATAATCAAGATAATAATAGGAAGACTATTTTTTTTTGTTTTTTTTTTTACCTCTGCCAAGTTTATTATGGACGTTTGGACAGATTTTGTTAAAAATGGTGAAAATGATAAGATAATCCATTTATTATTGGTGCTAATCCAGGATTTTTAAAAATAGATCAACATTGCAAAACAGGGACTTTTCCTGTTATTTTCAAAATTAAGCATTGAATCTCATTTGACAAAGATCTGTCTGTGAATCCCCTGATAGATGACGTTCGGGCTGCTCAGCCTTGGCGACTTATGATCTCTCGTGAACCCTTAAGGGGGAGACTGGCTGTTTACCAGACAACATGTGGACATGGGACGGAATGAGAAGGTTAAAGAGAAGAATCTGAGAAAGTCTCTGGATTTGAAAAGTTTGAAACGTATCTGTCAAAATACTCAGATCATCCTGATACTATCGCAGCATCAATTTCCCCAAGCGACACAGTTTGGCACTTGGAATTTTGTTTGCTGCTTTTTCCAACCTCACCACTTCTGCGCAACTTTTCATATATATTTTGTTTAACAAATATCTAATAATAAATAAATAAATAACATTTAAACTAAACTTTTTAAAATTTATTTTAACGTCAACTTTGACAGATGAGTTGGCAAAAAGCCAAATGGGTTACAAAACACACAGTCAGCAACGTACGTCCAAGTATTCATGTTTTCATAATCGTGAAAATGTAAAACTAGAAAAATATTCAAAATCCAGAGTAGTCTCTCTTTTAATTTCTATCAAATTAAGGCATTTATCAAACTACCCATGTAGTTAAAGACATATGGTATCTATATGAAAGCCTCTGACGGGTGTGTATTTTTGCCAAGCTCAGAGGCATTTGAACTAACGGAAAAAAATCGAAAGCTGTTAAACATCAGACGACTTAAGTTCAAAATCGACACTGAAATCTCTGTCTGTGCGTATAATAATGATAATGTCAGTATGAAATGCTGCTGTGTTATTCTGCAGAGTAGTGTGCACTTTAATGTGATGTGTTACTGTGTCACTCAGTTTTTGTGGTGCTTAGCTCACACAGAACAGGTGTTTCCTGTGTGTGTGTGTGCGTGCTTGTGTGCGGTGACACTTGAAGACACACAAAGAGTGAAACAATGCCACAGAGTCACGAAGCCAAAAAAAAAAAAACGACAAAAAGCGACACCAGTAACCTTCGTTGTGCAGGATTAAGTCCTCTGTGTGCGTGTGTGTGAGACAGTAGGCGAGAGGCCAAATGTGTTCAAGTGTAAAAAGAGACAAATGGGAGAGAAATGGTGGCAGAGGAGCAACGATGGAGACAGAGAGGAGAAGTGAGAGTGAGACAAAAAGACAGGGATGTACAGTCAGGACTTTATCATCAATAAAGTCTTAATGCTGCACTGCACAGCAGGAGCAGCTACGATTAAAGCTTAGGAACACACACAACACAACAAATACGGCTTCGCTGATGTCCAGGTGTAAAACTCAGAGTATGAAGAAACAGAAAATACTTCAAAAATATTATTTCTTTTGTTTTCCTGCTAACATTATAATCTCGTTTGAAAGCTGGAGGGTGTCCGTCGAAATAGTGGAAAGAAGTTTTCATTCAAAGATAAGGCAACACCCCCTAATACTCTTAAAATGGTTCACTCCGTGATTGGTGTGCGTCTCTCGGAGGCCTTGCGTTCTAGACCGATGTGTCAGTAAAAGATGTAACAAATGAATCAGTTAATTCACGAATCAAATGTTATTTTGTCACGAGGGGCATTTGAAGGACTCGGTGATGATTAAGTAAGTATAATCAAACAGACTGGCTCAGAGACAGCTAGAGAGACAGTAGGATGGATGAGACATTGTGGTAGTTGTGGGAGCAAGCACAAAGGATGCAAGCTCAGACCACACGAGGCACTCACATCGGTTCAATCCAGCTTGTAGTCATCGCCAATCACTCAAACATTTTGACTGAGACTTTTCACTAGAAAGGGCAACGGAATTGGGTGTTAATTACAAATGTCATTACTTCCTTTGACGATTTTGTGCCTTTTCATGCCTCGAGGAGAATTAGCGGTCGGGCGGACTCGTGCGGAACAAAAACTAAACTCTGTGTTTCTTACTCGGTGTGTATGTTTGTGTGTGCGTACATGTGAATGCTGGGATGTGGTTGGCAGTTTTTCAGCGAATCCTTAAAATGCCTACATTGTATCTCTCATCCTCAACACCTTGAACAACCACATGAGATAAAGAAAACATAAAGAGACAGAAAGAGCGGGAGACAGCAAGTGGGGGAGGGAGAGCTTCTCTCGCTCGACCTGTTCCTGGCTCTTTGCTGCTCTTTTTTTACTCCCGTTAAACCTCATTTGTAACATAACATTTGCACCACACACATTTAGAAACGGGCCTTTCTAATAACCTAATGTATCGCTATCAATGGCTGATTGATAAGTCGTGAGCCTAGCCACACACATTTAGAAACGGGCCTTTCTAATAACCTAATGTATCGCTATCAATGGCTGATTGATAAGTCGTGAGCCTAGCCACACACATTTAGAAACGGGCCTTTCTAATAACCTAATGTATCGCTATCAATGGCTGATTGATAAGTCGTGAGCCTAGCCACACACATTTAGAAAGGGGCCTTTCTAATAACCTAATGTATCGCTATCAATGGCTGATTGATAAGTCGTGAGCCTAGCCACACACATTTAGAAACGGGCCTTTCTAATAACCTAATGTATCGCTATCAATGGCTGATTGATAAGTCGTGAGCCTAGCCACACACATTTAGGAACGGGCCTTTCTAATAACCTAATGTATCGCTATCAATGGCTGATTGATAAGTCGTGAGCCTAGCCACACATTTTGAAACGCCTTTCTAATAACCTAATGTATTGCTATCAATGGCTGATTGATAAGTCTTGAGCCTAAGTGATCGCCTTCCCACTGGGCACAACAGTAATGTCAACCACACAGCATGAATTTTATCGCAGATTCCAAGAAGTCCTGTGTGTGGTGGAAGCGGGGGGGTGCACTCACGCATAGCAATCGTGTTCGTGTCTATATTTATATTTACATTGCTGCCACGACAATGTTGCGGCCTGTGTTCACGTCCCTATGTGTTAGGCTCAGAACTTCTCAATCAATCCTTGTTTGACATTGTAACGTCTTAGCTTTGAAAAGAATTTGAACAGATCATAACTTTTTCTGTCTCTTAATTGATTAATTGCAGACAACTGTGTACCAAATGATATCTTTTGTCCATGATGATTTTATACCCTTCATAGGTATGGGGAAACAGTATACATCACGTATGAAGCTTTAAGTATGTGGTGCTGAGGTATGTAGATCGGCAGGAACGTGGCTATTACATACAACAAAATACAACATTTTACAACGCATTATTATTGTTGTTGTCTTTTTAATATGAGCATCTCATTTATGGGAGGCGGATTAATGTTTGAAGCTGCGATTGCAGTGTACGACAAATAAAATTTTAAAATTCCACTTCTGCAACAAAATGTGAGAAAAAGCCAGAAAGTGATGAATTCAATGATTAATCCCAGTTCCGTTTGTGTCATCTGTTGAAAAGTATTCAGTCTATTATCGCTAAAATATATGACATTTGGATCAGAATACCGACATGAACAAAACAAACTCTTGTTAATTTAGTTGTCTTTGTTTTAATTTAAACAGTTTTTTTTCCATAACTACTGGAAGATACTTGCAGAAATGTTTGTTAACCAACACATTGTATTTAGTTTTATATTTATTTTGAAAGGGGAATGAAATTATATAAAACAAAATGTAAAACCACACAAAAAAATCAATCTCTGTCATTCATACATAGAAATTATCAGGACTTTGACGGCATTATACGGAAAGATAGTTTCAATAAAATGTGTAAGTGTAAAAATTAAATATTATAAAAGGCATGGCGGG
>OMNV01028966.1:36436-83207 GCA_900303265.1 Brotula barbata | reverse complement strand
GTGCTCAGGCTCTGTGGTATGAAGCACACGGATGTGCGTGTGTGTGTGTGTGTGTGTGTGTGTGTGTGTGTGTGTGTGTCTGAGGTGGAGATGGCTGCTCTGTTCTCCAGCTCAGGTTTTAGTTTTCATAACAGCTGGTTGAGCAAGTCAACCTAAACGACGTCCGTCTTCAGTTTGTAACTCGGCAAACTCTCACACGTACAAATCTCCGGCAGTGCGTTTTACGTGCGCCTCTCATGGCCTCCTAGTTCCTCTGCGGCTCCGTGCAGCTCGGGTCACACATGCGTGGTCTCAGCATCGGCGTGGTCAACTTCTTGTCGTTCTCTCCGCAGATGTTGACAGCAGACATTGTGTCCAGACTGGGGCCTCCTCGGCGGTGAAGACGAGGAGGATCTATTTCAGCGGAGAGGGACGAAGAGGTTAATAACGGTAAGAGATGAACAGTCTCTCTGCTCTATTTTGTTGCTGACAAAGTGGTTGGAGTCAGAAAAACATCAGTGTGGCACGACTTCAACATCTGGAGACAGAAACACACGTTTTTAAAATGTCCTTTTACAGTCATTTATATTATATATCAAGCATATTGATGCACGTAACCTGCTCTGACTTAACGCTGATTAGTTACATATAGCGATGAACATTTATTTAATTTGATTTTATTGCTGTAGCGAACAGTACTGGTGGTTTCTTGTGTCTACTTGGGTGACCTTTACTCTGAAAAGGCCAACAGAAGAAACGTGTAACCCCAAAACCATCCTCCATGTCACAGCCACGCAGCTCTGTGGATGGAAACGTCCCCAAACCACTCATGGGACCCTTCAATCGTCACTTTTCCACTGCTTAAAAGTGCTTTGGTTTGACTGAAGGTTTCCTAACAAGGAAAGTTTTACTGAACGAAGTTTAAAAAAACAACAAAAAAAAACTCTTATGAAATCGTCTGCAGCACCTGATGAAACCAAAATGCCTCCCAGAAATGTTAGTATTTTTAAAACTTTTCACTCTAGAAACGAGGGGGATTTCTGTAACGTATTGTCGATTTGAGAGTAGAATCGAAGAGAACACGCGTGATTATTTTAGGATACGTAAGACAAGTGGTGCAAAGTGTGAAAAGAAAGAAAAAACAATTACCGTTCTTCTTTATCCTGGTGACAACGGGCGGATGCTGCTTGTTGCCGCCTTCAGACTTCAGAGCGCAGATAGAAAAACACAAAAAAAACAACAAAGACTCTCCTCTACGGCGACATCTTAGTTTTAACCTCCTGAAAATCACGTCATCAATCCTGATAAAGGACACACAGATTAAACGCGGGGTCGCCTCGCCCGATGGAGCCAATGTGTTCCGAACAAGAGCAATACGCGAGAGAGGAAGAGTTGAACGTATCCGCTCGGTTGGATGTGGGTGTGTAGCCGGAGGATGTCTTCATGCGCGCTCGCACATTTTCAGTTGGCACTGTGCGCCTTTACGCAGCAGCGGAGCGCACAGCTGACGCTCGGAAACGAAAGGAAGCGTTGAGCGTGTGACGGTAACCACCATGTTGATACACGGGTTGAGTGATCGTCAGAGAGGAACAACCTTCGCTACGATCAATAGACCGCAATTAAAGAGACAAGGCGTCAAATCTGCACAACCAATGGACCCTTCATGAACACCACAGTTTAAATGTCTAAAAGTTTCAAAGATACCAAGTATCTTAGGGTGCGTTCTGGGGAACTCTGTATCACATCGAGAAGAGAGAGAATTTTAAAGGAAATAAAAAAAAAAGGAAAAGTAAAGGTTACTATAATGGATTTTAGGATCTTTTTAACCACAAATCTCTCTAGAAATTATGATCTTTTGACTTTTGAGCATGGTACACTGAATTATCAATAGGTTACTAATGCGAAAAGGCTCATTAAATTTACCAAAAAATAACACTCAGCTGCCTTAAAGTGCAATAGATTATCAGTTTCTTTACTTGTGCAGAGGAGATCTATAAGGTTTGTGATTTAAAATAGAAAATGTGATGACGTAATGCGTTTTTTCTTCTTCTTTCCTATAGATGGTGTTTATTATTATTATTATTATGAAATGTGTTGCGAACCTCAAAATCGCCCAAGTCGATCAGTTCAATTGACAATAATCACAACTCGCCCATTCCATCTCCACTCTTCAGATCTCCCGTCAGATCTCTGTTGCTTTTTGAAATATTTGTTATTAAAGCCAACATTAAATGGCTCAGACTGGAACGGACCAGTGTGGACGTGTTCGATTATTTTATTGTGTCAGCCTGTGCAAAGTAGAATAAGAGTAGAAGGATACTTGAATATTCATGTTTATTACTAAACGATATAAAAAAAAGCTTAGCTCTCTGAAAAATGAAAACTATTCGCATAGCAAAAAACTAGTCTTAGACTGTAAAATTATAGTACCACTTTATTTGATAATACAATATTTTTTGTAAAACCATGAGAGAAAGGTAAATATGTAGAAAAATACAAATTTCTCTTCATTAGTCACATCTTCACAAGATTATTTACAACCAGTAAAATGTGTCAACATCACAGTTGCACCTCTGTTAAAAACAATCATGTCAAAAATATTTGTACGTCAAACTAGTATCGTTACCTGAGGAATACATATTGCTGCAAAATATGGCACGATAGATTTGGAAAGCTATTTAGTGTATAAATAATGGCACCAGAAACAGGTAGTTTGCCTCTATAGAGAATAAAACATTTAAACTTGTTGCCCGGTCCAGCATACAGCTGCTAACTGTCCCTTTTGATGATTGATGATACTTGCATTCCGTTGCTCAGATAAGAGAGGGTGATAGCGGCACAGAACTCACAGTGGAGCTCTAACAGTTTAATGACTGGATGGATTCATCTGGAGAGCTCACCTATAAGTAAGCAAGATGCAATGTAACACCACAACTGAGAGTAATAACTGCTGTATGTTCTTTTTAAGCTAAGTACTAACCACTCAGAGGACAACCTCTGATCAGAAAGCATATTAAATGTAGAATTAGGTTTCATCAAAATGGTTGCATTTTGTCAGACATGCAATTTAACTTAAAATTCACAGGACAGCATTCAGTCACTTAATTTTAGTAACAATGTCTTTTCATTTTTTTTCTCAAAAACAGTATGTTGCTAAAAGAGAGATTAAATATCAACATATTCGAGGTGGACCGACCCCAAACGTAGTGTCTCTCAAGAATGGGTTTAAAAGGCAATTGTTGTACAGCAAAGTATAACAGAATAAAACTCTTAAATATAAAATGTACACGCGTTTCATCTTTACAAATACATACGATCCTGATTTGTTTTTCACGCAACGTAAATTATACTGCAGAGACTATGGCGTAGCTCACGATTCAACAACTGACACTGATAGCGTGAGTTAGCAAAGCAGAACAAAATGAGTAAGAGAAGGGTCTCTATGTAGAACAGAGAGAGAGAGAGTCTGGGAGAGAAAGAGAGAGAGATAAGGAGAGACAAAAGGAAATGAAGTGACTTAATAGCAGCTTCAACGTCCAACAAACCAGGCTCTTTTCACTTCAAAGAGACCAACACGAGACCAGGCTTTGGCTCAGTGAACCTAGGAGACAGGCAGACAGGAGAAAGACGGGTGAGGAATATGGTGGGTTTGTGTGTGTGTGTGTGTGTGTGTGTGTGTGTGTGTGTGTGTGTGTGTATGTGTGTATATATATATATATATGGGTAAGCATGCATAAGTATGTGTGTGTACCTGTAGTCCTTGGTAGTGAGATACTCTATAACAGCGGGGCGGATGCGGGCCACGCCCCCCTGGCTGTGGTTCCCTCTTCCTGTGATAACCGAGACCTGAGGTCGGCACAATCCCTGCTCGAACTCTACACACACAGGCGGAGACACAATACAGTTAAGAGCAGTGGTGTTTATAGAAAGTTGTGGGGAAAAAAAACCAAGGACACTAACAGGGTTTCATGGTCTCAGTGCACGCTCATGTGACATCCATGTTAAGGTGTGCAGGCGTAAAATCTGTAGTCTAACATTAAGTTTGTTCTTGGCCATTCACATTCTCAACTCACACAGTGTACAAGCGTGTCCAGTACCTGTAGTTTTGTCATGTAGGACCTGGGCCAGGTGTCGCACGGCCTCGTCCACATGCAGCCCGTGAAGATCCAGGATGTTATTTGGCAGCAGGGAGCGGTTGACCCTCTCAAAGATCTGAACCGCTGCACGATGATTGGCCTCACGCATCCTCTGGCCATGGAGGCGTCCCTAAGGGTGAGCATGATTCAAACTAATTCATTGTTCAATGGTGCATTTATTACCGTGAACATAACACAAACGGCAGCTCTGAAGCAAGACTGAATCCCAAAATGCTTAGTGTAATAACTTGTGTCAGAAACAACTATTTGAAGTGAAAAAGGTTTTCACACTGAACCAATTCACAAGCTTAACTTAACTCAGATATAATAAGGCTTCAAGATTAAACAAAGGCATTTGGTGTGGATCAAACAAGTAATGAGTCAAAGGACATAACTGTTAAAAAAAACTTGAACAGCAACATCAAACATGTAAGAAAATGCATTTCAAAAAATCCACCTGCTGCGCGTAAAAAGAGGCCACTTCTCTGCGTCCTTGCTTGTAGGCCTCTGCAGCTTTGGTGAAACTCTCGATCTGTCGTTTCCTCTGTAGGTTGGCTTCAGCCCTGAAGTCGTCATACTGTGGGTCCTCTGTATCCTGATAATGGGTCAACGCTGATTGTAGAGGCTTCTGCCTCTGACAAGAGCAGGTCGATTGTTAACAATGGATGGAATTAACACTCAGTGTAGACATAATGTTGGGATGACTCCAAACTGGGAATCAGTGGAGGTGTGTGTGCATGTGTCTGTACCTTTTCCCTCTCTCTGCTGGCGGTTCTGTGGTGGTCAGACCAAGGGGCTTCCGGGGCGATGACGGTCTTGACAGGCTTCTCATCCAAAAGCGAGCGTAGAAACGTCTCTGTCTGGGTCAAGTTGTAACTACACATTTGAAAACACACATAGATTAATCAGGAGCGCGCACACACTGTTCCAAAGTTTAAGTAAATACCTTGGTAAATGACTGGAAGTTATTGTCTTCAGAGGATAACAGAGACTGATGGCATTGTCTACTTAAGAGTGGCAAAAGGTTTGCGTTCAAGTTGGTTAGAGCTTAAAAGAGAGCATCAATATCATAGATAACGAGTGCTTTGAGAGGTGTAAAAGAGACAATTTGCATAAAATAGCACACCACTGCTGTTTACAATGCTGCTGTCAATCTCTCTTTTTCCAAACCACTTGCCCAACCTCCACCCAGGCAATATTCAATCAAATGTTCCAGACCAGTGATGAGACTTAACATATTCTTAAGATGATGATGAATTACAACACATAGTTCTAACAGCGAAACCAGATAGTGACTCACTTGTGGTCTCTGAAGATATCCTGGAGGAAATGCTTGTCAATGGCGGGGAAGAGAGAGTACAGCTGCTTCTCTTTTAGCAGAGCAGCCCCATCTTGCCTGTCGAGGTCTGCACGACTTTGTCTGGTCTGAAGAAAAAAAGACAGAAAAGCGGCAAGGGGGAAAAAAAGAGAGTCAGGGGTGATTAACTCGTAAACAAATGAGAAGGATCAGCCAGTCTACAGTATTTATGCAAGTATTTATGTCTTGTTACCTTCTTCATGTTCTCCTGCAACGCTTGTTCCTCCTTTATAATCTCCCGAAGAGATACATGTTGGCGGGATGCACTCCAGTGGTCCATGAATGGCATGTCACCGCAGGCCTCTGATTGGCTGTTTAGAGACGCGTAACCATCTGTACTAAAGAGAAAATGTGCTGGCTGTGCTCTCTCTCTGGGGTCCATTTTAGTCGTCTGTGATTCACCCCAGTGTACCGAACCTAAACAATCAAGGAAATTGTTGAAGGTTGATTGGCATAAAAACAGTGAACTTATATGTTGACGTACTGGTGATGATTAACTGTGTGTGTTTGTCTGTGTACTCACTTTCCTGAAGCAAGTGATAGGAGAGGGTTGCTTGTCTCTGCCTTTCCTGGAAAAAAAACCCAATCAGTCAGATTAACCAACAAAGGTTCCAGCCGCTCAACATTCACACGTATCACATCGCATCAGTTATTTTATGACGTCAGTATACTGTTATCAGTTAATATATTGATGGTAGTTTATTTTACAGCCTACCTGGATGGTGTCTTTCCATGTCTGGTGGAGCAGTTTTGCTAGGTTCAGGTCCATCCGTAATGCGTACTCATCAGTGGAGCATGAACCTTAATATTATGAACCGAAAGAGTCAGTGGTCCGTTTACTACATTTCCTTGTGGTTTAACAGCTTTTTGAAAAATAATATTAAATGACCGATTGCAAAAACAACATTTGAGTCTAGATATCTGTGTTTTGGTTACCTGGGTCTATTCCCACTGGACCAAACAGCTCAGTGAGTTGTAATGCCAGTTCGGTGGGTAGTATGAGTTCCAAGCTCTGAATGTCCAGGGGTTGGCCTCTTTCAGTCCTCTCCTTCTTCTTCTGTGCTTCCTCTTTCTCAAGCTCTGCTAACTCACTCTGCAGCAACCGTTGGATCTCATCCATGCTACACATGTCGTCTTCGGTTTCAACCATGGACACTTCTCGTAGCGCTTTGCCGTTTAAGCTTTCGCCCCAAGCACCCCAATCCAAGTCGGTCTCTGATGTCACTTTGCAATCAGTCTTGTCACATCCATCTCCTTGTTTTTCTGCTTTAATCACATTATGTGATGCTGTGTCTAAATGACACTTGTTTGTAATCAGGGGATCTGGATCTCCAGAAGTAAGCAATTCTGTATTATCAGAGCTCTCTTCTGACCAATTAACCTTTTCCCTGACTGCCTCCTGCATCACCTCCTCTAAATCAGCTGTTGCTGTCTTTGGCAAATCCTCCGTGCGAACTTCATTAAACACACCGTCACATAACTTGGTATCTGTAGCTACATCTAAATCTCCACACAGTCTGAATGCGTTCTGCTCATCATCACGCTCACCAACCTCCTCCTCCTCAGATTCACCGTCTTCATCCCGATAAAACCTCTCTCCAGAGTCAAGTAGCAAGTTGGTGGTCCATTCTAAGTCCTGATGGCATTTGTCATACAAGTCTTCTAAGGTATCAAAACTAACAAGTTTAAAATGACGTCTGAGAATATTCAGGCTCTCAAGCCGACTTTGGGCAGCCCCAAACTCTTTTTCCTCCACCTGTGTACCTTTTTCGTGCCGCACGCGGTAGGGTACCTCTCTCCGGCCAGATGAATTGATTGCGACTGCTGCAGAAACAGAGCCGGATTCCTCTGGCACGAAGCGGGAAGCATCACCTGATAGAACTGTGATGTCACCAGGGCATGCGTGGATAAATGACTCATCAGGAAAATCTCCACGATTGAGGTGCCAAAGAAGGGCAAATTCTTGTGGTTCGGTCTGGGTGGAACAACAGGTGTCCACCTGAGGAGCAGGGGCATCAGGACTGGCCTTGCGAGTGAGGTCGGTGTACAGGTCAAAGTTTGGTTCGGGATTAAGGCTAGTGTTACACCTAGGATTGATGCTAGGTGCAACATCTGTCTGGATTGTGGTATTCAGACATTCTGTAGCCGTGTCCAATGGAGAAGAGCAGTTTTCAGTGAAGGTTAGCGCCAGTTTACACAATTTCCCTGACCTGCGACCCTGGCGCTGCTTTCTGTCCTGACAGCGTCCACTGACAGAAGCGCATTCTGCTTCTAGAGAGATCTCACACACAGGACTCTGACAGAACTCTCCGATGTGACTGCCATCAGTCTCGGTGCTATTCTCGGTAAGTGAGCTACTATCTGTGCAGCTCACTGTATGAGTATGACATGCACCAACCTCATCCTCACTAATACGACTTCCACGTCCATCCTGGCATACTTTGGCCTCCGGACTTTCAGTACTAACTAACGAATCAGCACTTACAACTGAGACAGAACTTGAAAGATTTCTTGTTTCTAAATCTTCAGAGCCTGTTTCTCTGTTGATCTCTGCCACATTAACGTTCTCTGATGAGGCACTACTCCCTCCTTTTTCAATTTCAATATCTTCCCAGTCACTTATTCTTAGTTCAGGGGCCTCTTTGACCAAACAAGAGTCAGATATCTTCCAGTCTAAAACACAATCAGGTAATTCAATTATACTTCTGTTATCCTCCTTCCTGTTTTGTTCTCTCTCTTGAGAGTTAGACCTGTTGCTGTGTGACTCTGCCTCTGCCTCTCTCTCCACTTCTTGTCCAGAACTCGAGGGAAGGGAAGAGTCTGGGAAAGAGCCAGTCTGTATGAGATCAAAAAGCTTCTGGAGCTCTGTTACATCAGGTACCGACTGCACTTTCATCGAATTTTCATCGTGATTGACTTTGTCAGTCATCCCTCCCTCTTCGTTCAGATTTTGTGGTTGACGCCTTTCCTTTTCTCGTCTCCTTGCCTGTCGCTGCTCCAGGGAGCTTTCCACAGGCCAATCCCCCACGAAATCCAACAGTTCCGGCATTCCTTTCTCCCCTCTGTACCCATGTATCTCCATCTCAATCTCTTCTATTGCCCCATCATTCAACTCTCCATCCTCCTCTCTCTCTCTCTCTGATTGGGTAGTATCTTTAACCACATCAGCTGGCTCCATCTTGTTAAGATCTGCCCGTTTGCTTCCCCTTTGTCTCCTCACTCTTTGTCCAATGGACTCAGAGAAAGCCACTGGCAATTCATTTCCGTGCTGATCTTCATTCAGCACCAATTCCACAATACAGTCAGGGATTCCCTGCTCTCCACTAAGATGATTCAGTTCAAAGTGGGTGTCTGACTCAGAATCCAATGACCCCAAATCACCCTGAAAAGCATCATCTCCATCGGGAATTTCACGATTTTCCACCAGGCTTCCGCTAGAGTGTAGATTGAGTGACTCAGCAGAGTTGTAATTGCTATCTTCTATCATTTCAATTTCAGCAGAATGAACAATAGATGACACATCAGGAAGGGAGGCAAACTGCTGTGGGCGGGATCTATTACGGCCTTCGGTTATTCCGGATTCCCTAACTAGGTCAGGGCGAGGTGTTTCTGTCCTAAAGAAGGAAAGAGAAATGTAATTGCTGATATGCGGTGCATTAATGTTGCATTGGGTGTGCAAAAAAAGAAAACTCACTCTGAGTTGTTACTATCCAGTGGCTGCTGTTTTCTCTCGGGGCCCTGTGATCCCATAATGGACTGAACTGTGACAAAGCGCTCGTAACCACTAAGCATGCGTCGGATGCTCTCCACTGGCACGTCATGTGCGGTACGTCTGCACATGCAAACAAGCAGACAAAGAATGACTGGAATTAGTACCGTTTATTGTTGATATTCCACATTAGTAACACGTGTACGTCACATGTCTGTCTCTCTCACCTCTGCAGTTCTCTGGGCTTGTTTTTCCACCAAGTGTCTGGTTCTCGGAACAGCACCTTATATTTATGTTTCAGCGCCTTAAACAGACAGATGGATGACTTAAAAAAAATCATACAATAAAAATAATATAGCAAACCTAAATGTACTTGTTACTAATTGATGAATTAATTGAATTGAATTGGTCAGGCCTAACAGTTAGTAGCTCACACATATTGTTGAGTTCTTTAACAGCAGAGCTATGTAATGTGATAACATATGTCCTTCTTTCATTTGTCTCTGTTTAACAAAAGATTCTTTGCCCTCATGCTGATCCCAGGCAGCGTGTTTGATAAAAAGAGATACGACAAATGTAAAGTGCTGCTGATTTTTATTGCTATACTTTCAGTTTTGGCTGATTTGATAGCAACACATTGAAACTCTTATTCTGCGAATAGTAGAATTGCTACGCTACGTGAGATCTGTTACTGTGCCTCGTGTGATTCGGACAAGCTGACCTGGGCCACGTAAGGTTTCATTTCCCAGCCCTGCATATTGGTATTATCGATGATGACGGGGTTGTCGCCTCTCTCAAAAGCCTCCTTCGCTAAAAGATGAATTTGACATCAGAGAAGGACAAGAAAAACACACTTAAGTACTGTAGTGCAGGTATTTTTACTTTTTTACCTTACACCTCTCCAAATCATTTGTGCTTTCCAAGCAAGACAGATTAGGAAACAATAGAGACATAAAACAATTTAGCAAAATGGTAATTAAGTCCTGAGAATAATGACACAATTATGTGACGCCACTGTAGTACTGTAGTAGTGTAGTAGTGCTATAGTACGTCTTATCAAAACTGTGTTTGTTGTTCACCTCGCTTGTGGTTCCAGTTGTGAGCTTCCCCGAGAACAGTCGGGTCAAAATGATATTTTCCATGATGAAGGAAATAGTCGTCAGTGCTCAACACAACTCCACCTGGGTTATGATCCAACAAGGCTCTGCACACATGCGCGCACACACACACAAACACAAACATACAAAGTGACATAACACAGGCTTGAGGGTCTTAGACTCTTGTGCAACAATGACTGTGATAGTTAGTAATTATCTTGTTTCTGATAAGATAAAAAGGATTACTGGCTAATCATTCTAACTGTTTAATCAAACTTTTAAACAGATCTAATTTGAACAGAAGCTACTACAGTTGTTAGTAGGTCCTATTGATTTAATGTCTAGATTGACATGGGTTTGCTGAGCTGAAAGTGGTCAATCAAAAATAATAAGGATGATAAATAAAGTTGTTGATAAGACTCTTCTCTACCTACTGTATTTAAAGGAATAAAAGCTTAATACTAGAAAAAAAATCTAAACTAATCAACTATTTTATAAGGATGCCATTAAAGTTAAAAGGTCAAAGGTCAGTAAATCTGCGTTATCTTCGCTTATTGATTGCATCAGTGTTTACAATCATTCATTATGTTCCTATAAATGTTTCTTATTGTGGCATAATTCAGGTGCAACGAGCTCCTCACTTTGCCATCTATGTCTGTGACGAAAAGGCAAAACTTCATGACTGCACAGCACTATATTGATATTTAGGTTATTCCAACGTCCTCACCTAGACAATGTTGACTTTCCAGATCCTGGAGCACCACGTAGCAGCACAAGGACTTTCCCTTCCAAACAAAGTCTACTGTGAGGGGTGGACAGCTGTGGAGCAACAGGCAGGGTCCAGGATTTTGGAATAGTAGCAGATGGTTTAAGAGGTGCTTGACTGACATTGCCTCTGCTCGGCCATGGAGGAGCAAGCCTGATGTGATTGGACCAGTTGGGATGTGTTTGCATCACAGGGGTGATAAAAGTCGCCGCTTGGTTTACGTTTGGACCTGGATAGAACACTGGTGCCGCAAGATTCCAGGATAATGGTGTGGATCCAACTGGGTCCTGACCCGCCACATTCATTTTAGATCTTGCTCCTCCCACTATTTCTCCCGGGGGCTTGATCCCATTGTTCTCGGTGAGAGCGTGTGATGGGTCTTGCTTTTTATACACCTGGAATGCAGAGGGACGTCCTGAAGCTGCCAAATCTAACGGGGGCTTGGGCTTGTTGGTAGCTGTTTCTGTGGTGAGATGGGCAAAGTCCGCGACTGACCGCTGCTCCTGAAAGTTCCCTTCTCGAAAAAAGCTGAGCTGGTCGAGGGCAGATGAACCCTTGGATGTTTGCTCTACCAAGCTTCCTGTTGGGCATGACCGCTCAGAAGAGTGCCAAGGTTCCAGGCTGGACTGGAGCAGCTCAGGGAGGACGTGCTGCGGAATAGGGGGTGGAGGGAAAGATGGCAGTGGAGCGCCTGCTGACAAATACTGGTTGCTGGAGTTGTCTTCCTTTATGTCCGATTGTGAAGTCATTGTCTTAAGCTCCTGATCGACCAGCAGGTCAAACTCTTCTGTTAGGATGGTGGTGGGAAGAAGAGGCGAGTGCAACCGTGAAGGTTTAGAAAGCTCAAGATCAGGCCTTTCTTCAGAAAGGTTCTGGGAGCCAAGAAGTTCTGCAGCAGTGCGCTCAAAGCCCGAGACGTGAGAAGGAAGAGGGTCTGCAACTTCCGCAGCCACAGACAGCTCCAGGAGTGAGTCCATCGCGTTTTCAACTACACAAAGTACACAAAGGATCAGTGAGTGCATCGCATTTTCAACTACACACAGCACACAAGAGATCATTGACACTCTAGAAGGTTTCAAATTCATTTTAAGTACATTTTCTTCAACTTTCCCTGAGTTATTTTAATTTACCGTCACAATAAATGTTCGTAGTCGTACAGTGAGACTAATGAGAGATCTCTGCTTTAAATAGCTCCACTGTCACCTTTGGCTTTATACAGTAAATATGACACTGGAGGGTGGTGCAGTGAAGGAGACGACAGAGGTATGTGTCAATAATGCGGAGTGGTGGAAGACGGCTCCACTGTGGAAACCGACTTGTCAACTCTTCACATGAGACGCAGGTAACAG
Source organism: Brotula barbata (assembly GCA_900303265.1). NCBI lineage: Eukaryota > Metazoa > Chordata > Actinopteri > Ophidiiformes > Ophidiidae > Brotula > Brotula barbata. The sequence goes on along the minus strand of OMNV01028966.1, from coordinate 70,814 downwards.
GTGGAAGAGAGTTGGAGAACTAAAACCGAAAGGCACAACTTTAGATGACCACAGATGTAACCGACAACAGTAGTGGCGTTTATACTGTATATCGCGGAGCTACAACAAAGTAGTCTTTACACAACAACATGGAATGCTCAGCTAAATAGCTACCTAGCAAGTAAATATCATTCCCTGCAGCCTGACAGCCGGATGGACAGCGGTACTTGCGTTTTTTACCTTTGAAGTCACACTCGGACAGCACGATGTAAATCACTTCGGAGTCAAGGTGGGAGAACATCTCCTGCATGCTTTTGACGATTTCGCTCTTGACGGAGCTGGAGGTAAAGTTGTTTACCATAGCACCGTCATATGCCTGCGGTATTTGGTAACCTGCGTTGCTGCTGTGGCCGTAGCTTCGATCTTCTGGCTGCCCAGTGGGGACTCTGGCCGGGCTCTGGCCGTTCTTCTTTCTCCGAGGCATTCCGTAGTCAGGAAATAACTGCTAATGCTGTTCGGTCTCATTTGCGGCTAAACGGTGCTAACCCATTAAACGAAGAGCTACTGTAGGACCCGAGGGTCAACATACTGTAAAGAGAGTAGGAACACCGCCACTACTCAACGCAATGACAGCACTCCAAGCGGTGGGAACGCAACAAGCGCTTCCTCTTCTTCGTAATGTTTATGGTGGTAGGAAAACAATGGAGTGGTGCGTTACAGCCCCCTACTGGTGAGAAGTATGGCTCGAGCTCTTACAGGCGTGTAAGATTTGACAGTAGCTCTCTTCTTTCCTCATATTTTGAACGTTGAAGATATTATATGTTCTATTGTTCCTTCCAAATCACAAAAAAATAGTTTGCCGTGTTATCTGTAACTTTATGTAAATGTTATATGTGAATCTAAGTCTAGAAACGAAACGATTGTTTCATTTTTCCTTTTAATTCCTGCAGATCTTATTTTACCCACAGGTCTTTGAAACTTATAACATCATTTTCCAGTTCCTTCTTCCTTACATTGCACTTGTCAGCTTTCAGCCTCTGTTTAATTATACTTTTAATCTCAGCCATGCTGTAATGTGTATTGATATCCACATTTTCCCATTTTGCCTCTTCTTTTCCAATATTGTCTGCTATATCATTTCCATTTAAACCTATGAGTGCTGATAAGGTTGTGTTTTTAATCCTTTTATAAACCCCTTGACTTGTTGTTTTTTACAATGAAGCGTCTTGCGTTCCATTGAAGACTAGCCATCTCCTCCTCATGGTCTACTAAATGAATAAACACTTTAAATGGATCTGAAACATTTCGTTTATGTTGTTTACACCACAGTAAATGTACCGCAGTTTGACAAAAAGCCTGTTGAAAAGATTCAAAGTATTAAACAAAACACAATTTGCAATTTCATAAAAAGAATACAAGGCAGCAATGAAAAAAAAGAATGTTACAGAAAATATGGAACATGCAATACAATACTACTACTTAGGAACACTGCTGGTGGTATTAAATAAAAAAAAATAAGGGCAACTGAACAAGACAGCAATGGACACCAGGGCAGAAAGTTGTTGATTTGTTTTTGAATATTGACAGAATCGGTTAACTATTGCACTTGATCCCCTAATGTGTTCTGGGACAGTTACATTTGTGCCCAGTCTTGAAAGTAAACAGGGCTGATGGAGTGCACTATCTTGCCAACAGGAATAATTCAGTCTTTCCTGAAATCGCCTAAACATTGGTAAGTGAATTGGTTCACTTAAAGACAAACAGGATTTTGCATCAGTAACCCATGAATGATTGAATACACCATAATATGAATATGTAAACAGCCACAAACAATCCCTATGGCAGTCCTTTCAAGACTTTTGGGGCTCTGTACTGTTAACCCACCAAATACAGGAAAACTGACAGTTCAAATAAAGAAATGAATGCCGCCAAAATATCACCTAGTCTAGACTTTGTACAATCCAAATTTCAAGAGACGATAAAGATGTTATGAATAAAAACTCCTAAAATATATTACTGTTTACTTTTTATACAGAACCTCTCAAACATCCCATCCCCAAAGGTGATATTTTTTATCATGTGCACACAAGTTAATCATCTCGAGCAAACAAGTTATCTGCATCGTAAAGAGTGGGCTAATTTTAAGAGTTGGTAGGTTTCTCAAGAATGGATGGATGTTTAATATTTCTATAAACTTGGTATTTTCATTAGAATTTAAGAAAAAAAACCAACGTTATAAATATGGACCCACCACATCATATAAAAAAAAGAGATCCAACTCATTCACTTGAAAATTGAATTATCATTATGAATGTTGTTGTAATAGTAAGTAAATTCGTGGACATTGGTTGTCCACAATGACGCTCAAGCAAAGTAGGCGAGCTGTTTTTCTGACTCCCGCCATATGTATTCAGATGTGCAGATCCCATGTGAAACCGAAGGGGGCGCGCTGCAACCAGCTTTCACAGACAGAACTGACTGAAGGGACAGAGAGCTTTGTGCCGAAAACTAAACCCAACCTGTGTCAGACTAATGAATTAAAACGGCCTGCTTGAGAGGTAAATACTGAAGAGGAAATATTTGTCTAATATTCTTGTGTTTCCGTCGTAGTTGTATATTTTAAAATTGGTTCATTTAACATTTGTTAGGGTGTTGAAATCATCCGAGGGGGCAAGTTGGTAGTGAGAGGAGGGCTGACGGCGACGATAGCAGCCCTTCTTTGCCTGTGCACTAGCGGCAGGACGAAGCGATGCGTTGAAGTTGAAAAAGATAAGAAACAAGTATATCCGCTTCATTTTAAACTTAACAAAGTGGTCGAATTTGTTGGAAACCGCGGGGAGTGAGTACGAGCAGGTCTATAATATGCACAGATGATACAATAGTACACTTCCTCTGTGATTGTTTCAAGCTGGAGATGTGATGGGTACCTGAATTGTTTGCGGCCTAGGCTAGCAAAGTAGGCTAACTAGTTAGCTACCACGGCTAATGTGAGTAGCCGCTAGCTAGCATCATCTGCTAACATTACTTCCTTCCCGCAAAATATTAGCGGCTAACCAATGGTGTCCACACTGTAACTAGCTCGCTAGCTAATTTGATACCAGTATGACAGCAACACACCGGTTACAATCGTATTGTTTTTAAAGTGCCACCACTTAAACTAAATCGTTGTAAGGTTACCGAAATAGCAGTCAATCTTATTTCTAATCCCTTAAAGGTGTTTGTGTGTTATTTGCGAAAAATGTGGAGCTGATGTTTAGCAGGGCTTTTTAGCATGGACGCTAAGACTATGCACAATTATGGATTAATGTTGGCTTTCCATCAGAAAACTCAGTTTGATGAGCTCGTCAGAAAACATACCGACAGTGTTTTGTGCATTTAGGAGTGCAAAATTAGCGATTGGCACATGCAAGTGTTGCTTTAAACGGGGTTTTTGTAAGTGCGGTAGCACCGTTGTGTTGAACTTTTGTTTTCTGACCTATAGAGGCCAGTAAAAGACCGTGTGGATCATACATCAGTAAGCATGGAGTTCCCGCAACAGCAGAAACCGGCGGGGGACGGAAAGATCATCTATCCTCCTGGAGTGAAAGAGATTACGGACAAAATAAGCAACGATGAGGTTGTCAAGCGCTTGAAGGTATGTTGACTGTGTTTTCAGGTTGTTAAGCTCTATTTGTTTACAGTGGAACCTTCTCATATCAGTGTTGAGCCCCTGACACAGCCAAGCCACCATAATATTGTAAATTACACGAATACATAAGAGGTCTTTCTCGTTCCCTTTTAATATAGTACTTTTCCCTATTATTTTGCAGTGTGTTGTGACTTGCTGTTATTCAAAATTGCTGGAAAAATTCATCTTGATATTCACTACATACCCATAAACAAAAATATAAACCTCAAATGTGAACACAAGCAAAACAAACAGCATGCAATTTGAACTGCATGGGAGTGTAGTTTTCAGCTGCACAAACAAACTAGATAATATCCACGTTGCTACTGACCGAAACCGTTGGGCAGTTACTGTTTCAGACTGGCCCCGTTTGTTTGTTTTTTTTATCCCAAGATAATTTTTTTCACTGTTTGTTTTAGAATGGCATTAACAAGGGGTTATAAATGACATGGTGATACATAACTGTATAAGGACATGTTGATGATGATCCCAGTGGAGACTGTAATATCAAATGAAACAGCAATTTCAGCTAGAGAAGATATTAGTGATGGCATTTGACAAAGACAAAAAAATGGCATGCTTAATCAAGAGTCTTATCTTAATTCTTAGTGGTATATATATGCATCTATAACTATCCTTAATCGCCATCTGCACTAATACTGAAGTGGCTTCCTGTCATCCCGGGACTTCTTAGACACGAGCATTGTGTCGTAAAGCACACTGCCCTTGGGTTTGATAAGTGTGCAAAAGGTGCCAAATGCTGAGTTGTTGAAGAACTGGTCTTCGCAGACAGATCATTTTCAATGCATTCAACCTCTGCTGTTGAGAGCTGGAGTAGCAGACACTGATTCCATCCCCATCAATTTTGTGCTTTGTTGGAAACAAATTAAACTTCCTGTCATCGCCACAGCAGGGCTGTTAGCAAATAAGCAATTTATGTAATAAGCTCGATTTCTGTCATTCTTTCTGGCGTTCCAATACCAGCCTTTGTTGTATGTATGAGAAAACATCTGCAGTTGACTTTATCCTGATATTTTCAGCTGACAACAGCTACTAGAATACGTCTTTTCTTTTGTTAAAGACAAATCAAAAACTGCACTCACTGCACATAAATTATGCCACATAATGGGCACAGCAGCAAAGACTCCACTGCTGCATCATTATGGTTCAGTTCAGCTGGTAAAGTAGAGGTTTGCCACACCAGCCACAGACGTTCCTGTACTAACTGCTAGTTGAAGTTAATCCCAAAATCTAACTGAATATTTCTGTTCAAACAGTTTACTCAAGTTAGCGTACAAAGCATTACTCTCACTTTGAAAATACATATACATTTGAACCAAATTCAGTCACACAGCAGGTTAACATTAAGTTAACATTAGGTGCATTTGTGAATTGACATTGATGGGTGCGGCTGTGTCTACAAATATGACTGGGATAAACAAATCTTCAATGTAATCAAGAAACTGTAAGTGTCTGTAATAACCTACTCATAAGCCAAATTAGTTTTCTTTTTTCAGTACTGGGGCAACTGTTTGTATTTGAATCAATGTTATTACTTTTAACCCAGTCTGCTGTCAAATATTTCCAACAATCATCATTCACTGTTAATTTAAAACATCAGTATATTTCTGGTGTTACCACAAAGAACAAAGTATTTTGGATTCAGCTGAGAACCAAGAAATGAATAATTTACGAGAGGATATTCTGCTGTGCCCTAAAAACATACTGCGTTTTTTCCAAGTAATTACCGTTTTTACAAACAACTGTCAATTCTGTGCGATCATCTTGCAGTGTATTGCAGAATCGGTAATTTATTAACTTTGTGTGAAACACTGTAGTATAATAATTATATTGTCTGGCAGATGAGACTCAGTTTCACCAACACAGGCAAATCATTAAAGAGCAGACTGGTGTACAGGGACAGAAAAGGTTGTGAGGAATCACGACACCTGTTTGATCTTAATATTCACCTTTAGTTACTACTGAGAAGACATCTCTTTTAATACACGGCAACTAATGTCATTTTATCGATCTTACATGGGATTTGTTAGACCTGCAAGATGTGTGATATCTGTTTTTTTAGCTCATCCTTGGTTTATAAATGATTCTCAAATTTCTGTGCTAGTGAACTAAACTGTGAACTATTGACATGCCCTTTACACTTAAGATATGTTTTATTGTTAGATAATGATTCAGGGACAACAGTTTATTTGGGTTAATTTTGAACTCATCATTTGTTTTAAAAATCTTGCAGTATAATCCCAAAAAATGTAAATAATGCAATTAGATTTTTTTTCCAATATCAAATTGTGTTCTGTCTGCACACTGTACATTGCAGTCTCATTCCAGTGCATGTTACTAGCCCGAATTGATGACCTGAAATACAAGGCAGGGTGTGTGAAAAGTGAAATAATTTTCCACTTTAGAGAAGGAAATTAGTATTTTATCAGATAGGTTCAATGCTGCTTACATAAATAAATATGGGTAAACATTTTCTGAACCAGCTGAACTGTTGTGGGTTTTCTGGGTTTGCAAAAGAAAATACAGTATATGAGTAAAACGTTTGACTGAGATGAAGCAAGATTTTCATAAATTACTACAAAATAAGCGTGCAGACATATGCACACAGTTGGCTTGGGTGCTCTCATCGGCACTGACTGTTTCACTTAAGAACAGCCAAGTGCAGCCTAGAGCTATGTGCCCATCCCCCACCCCTGTTGGCTGAGGCTGAGTGTACCTCTGCCGCTCTGCTGGTTTCTCTCTCTCTCTCTCTCTGTCTCTCTCTCCCTCTCAAGGAGGAAGTAGTAGCTTTACCAATGGGTTCTTGTGCCTCTAGTGTGTACAAGAAGTGAGATGTGTGCAAATAAAGGTTGTGTGCATACAACATTAGCTTTGATGTTTAAATAACATTTAATTGTATATCCAAGCTAAAAGAGAGATATATATTCATGGGGAAAAAAAACTGAAACTTTTTGGTACTCCTTTTATTATTTCTCAGCAATGTGTTATCTACAGTAAATGGGGACAACCTACAAATGTGATCATTGTGTCACTGTGGGTTCCATGCATTGTGCCATGTGTTCATATGAAAAGTTAATGCTGCGATGTGAAAATTATGGATTTTTCCTTTACAACGTTGACTTTATTTTGATCTCATTTAAGAGAAAAGATTGCTAGGAATCCAAGTAGTCCAAATATGCACATGGAATAGACAATTTTGTTTAATAAGTGGACATTCGAAAGATCAAGAAAGTCATTTTACCGTAGAGCCCAACAGACCCATATGTGGATCCAATGATCACATTTTCATATTTTTAAATGACAAAAGTTGATAAACAGAAATAAAAACTCATATCATCAAGGGGACATCTGGGTTCTCTGAAATATAACCCATTGGTCCTAGGGAAAGACATGTTAATTTGCTGCATGCATTATAGCTGCCACCTGCTGTTATATGTGCCCTCATAAGCCTTCACTATGGTATCAAGCGTCCTTTACCCAGAAATAGCTCTTCAAAGCCAGCTGAAACAGACTAGAAGACTGGTGAAGGGTGATAGAGGTCTGCTCTACTCAGGGCAAGGTTGTTACCTGTGCCCTTTGCTGCATGTCATCCCCTCTCTGTCCCGTCCTTCCTGTCAATCGCTCTACTGTACATATATTAATAAAGCAGAAATACCCAAAAAAGAATCCATTAGAAAGTACTATAACTTGGCAAATACTAGTCAACAATTTTGGACAAAAATTAACATTAAGGAATAAAACACCTAATGGTAACGTTTTCTGCTGATAATGTGTCTAAATGGAGAAGTTATTACAAATATGTTTTTGGGTTTTGTTTTGTTTTTTCATTTACTGATTTTGCCTGCTAATGTAAAATGAACTGAACAATCTTAACAGATTAATGTTTGAGAGTTATCACTACTGGTCCCCCAAAGAGAAACAAAGCAATGTTTTATATTTTCCCTCAGGACTCTGAGGGTTAATATATGTTGTTATTGGAAATCTTTGTATCTTAAAATATGATTTAACAATTTCAAATTTCATAACACTCTTAAGAACGTATAAATCATGTATGCAGACTCATCAGTGGGGTGCACACTGCCTCATTTCATTCACTGTTCTAGGGATTATGGCATACCAGTGTTGCTTACCAGTTTACTCTAGAAAGATTCAACTAAACAATGGCAAGCACATTAAATGATGATTTCCAAAGTGATACAGTACATGAGCAAAGCCAGACAAAACAAAGCTCTGGAGCGATTGCAACGGGGCCTCTAATTCAGTCGCATTTATTGGGAAAGTACATCTCACCCAACGCAGTGTTGACAGTGAAAAACTGTATTTGAACATAAATATGTTCATTTTGGGGATGCTGGCTAAATCCATGCTATAATAATCACACTGACATTCCTCTCACCATCCTATTAAGCACACAGTACAGTGGTCAAGAGTTCACAAAGCCATTATGAGATTAGCCAACAAATCAAATAATTTATTTATAATAATAATTATCAAGTTAAAACTTAAAAGAAGACAATATACAATAGACAATATATTACAATAACAAATCATGCAGCCCTGAAAGCTGGTAATATTTTCAACTTGGCTGTCATTCAGAATACCTCCGTTAACTTTATTTCACCTGATGTTCATATGAAATGCTGATTTTTTTTTTTTTTCATCCTGCAGACAAATTACTTTATTGTTATTTTTGGGCTAAATTCACAAAAATAGTTAATTTGATAATCAAAATAATCATTGGGCTGCACCTTAATACACAAAATATTGCAGAAACGGATTAAAGGAATGTACTATTTTTGTTTATTTTACAACTATTCAGCTGCCAAACTGTCCTTATCTAAATTGAAATGGCTTTTCTAATAAATTAGCTAGACATGCCTTCGGCAAAGTGTACACTGTTGAGCTCTATTGTGTGTGTGGACATTTTCCTTTTGTTGTGCTCCATTTTACCCTCATCTCTTTGTTGCACAATCTCACAGATGGTTGTGAAGACCTACATGGACATGGACCAAGACTCTGAAGAGGAGAAGCAGCAGTATCTCGGCCTCGCACTCCATCTCGCCTCCGAGTTCTTCCTCAGGAACCCTAATAAGGACGTACGTCTGTTGGTAGCTTGCTGTCTGGCTGACATCTTCAGGATCTACGCACCCGAGGCCCCGTACACCTCCCATGATAAACTCAAGGTTAGGAATGTCACAACATAGCTTTCAAAATTGGGATATAACCCCCACTTTGTAGTTCACCATCTTTTGTCACTGGTCTTAATAATTTATGCCATGATGAAATGTGCTGAAACTGGTCTGATGGTGTCGGTTTTGTTGACTTCTCAGTTATCATTCATGTGGACATTTCAGTCAGCTATAGTAGGAATACAACGTAACATTTGCTTTCTAAATCTTAATAAGTGACAAGCGCTATCACCAGTATAAAAAGTTTCACTTTTACATGAAAAAAAACTAAGTTTAAAACATTGCAGACATTGAAAACTGCGGAAGTCAAATTTGCCTCTGTCTGGAAATCTTTGGTATAGCAAAAATGTTCATTGTTATTGTCTCCAGGACATCTTCCTGTTCATCACAAGACAACTCAAGGGACTGGAAGACACAAAGAGCCCTCAGTTCAACAGATACTTCTACCTGCTGGAGGTAATGCACTTGTGACAGAAATAGGACTAAAAGGAGATTTGAAAGAAGGAAAACAGAAAGAAAGGAGCTCCTTGGTTGTGTTGAAAGGGAACAGTGCAGACAGACAAGTTTATTTGCCTTTGTGTTTGTTCACATAGAATCTGGCATGGGTAAAGTCCTACAACATCTGCTTTGAGCTGGAGGACTGCAATGAAATCTTCACTCAGCTTTTCAAAACACTCTTCTCCGTCATCAAGTAAGACTTCAGCATCCGCAGCTGTAAAGTGTAATCTCCCCATGTCTAAAATGGTGTTTTTTTTTCTCTGTGATTATCACATTTGTATTCATCTTGCTCTTCTTGTATCACACCACACTTAGAAACCCTTGAATTAATGTCACATTTAGATAAAGCTGGAATATACAATATAACTAAATTATATCCACACTTGACATCCAAATGTGTCTTAAGTGTAAATGCACTGTACATGGAAATGTCATGAAGACAACCTCTGTCATTTGATCCCCATCCTCAAATGTCTGTTTGTCACATGTTGATATACAGATAACCCAAAGTTGGTGTATACACTTTCATGGAAATATTTTCAGGTGTTGCGCCATTCAAACATCTTGAAGGACACCAGGTGTATCATTCTTTGATTTGTCTGTTCTTTATCAGTAACCAAAACATCCTTTTCTCCGCAGTAATAGCCATAATCAAAAGGTTCAGATGCACATGATGGACCTGATGAGTTCTATCATCATGGAGGGGGACGGAGTCACACAAGAGCTGCTGGATACCATCCTGATTAACCTCATTCCTGCACACAAGGTGACAGACTGTCTGCTCAACTATTGCTGCAATAATAATTCAGTTATACTTATTTGATCATTTTGAACATGGTGAATTTATCAAATATAATTGGCAAACATCTGCATCCAAATAGAAAATAGCCGTTTATCACAAGTTAATACATTGACCATGAAAGGTTTAAGCGGAAAGTGACAACATATTGTTATGAACATATTGTTAATCTGAATAATTAATGTAGGTTAATGTAAATTAATCTTACATTAATGGTCATTTTAATTTGACATCATCTATTTGAACAGACAGATTTTGTGTGTTGGAATTGAATCAATTCTTTCTTTGAGTTAATGATACTACATTTTTGGTAGTCCTCAGTCATGGCATGTTTCCTCTGTGCATTTTCAAAACTTGAAGTAAGTTTTAAGAAAGTTTCAGAATTTATTATATAATGTTAAGGAGTTTGTTTAATTCTTTTTCTAAGTTTGGACCAATGTCACAAGTTTGACTCTCCAGTCCTGCATTATTTAGTTTTTTTTCAGTGGCTCATGGGAGCTGGGTAGTGTATGTTCATGAGCTCCATAGCTATCAGCCATAGGGCAGACGCGATCTAACTAATCAACATTACACTTCTCTTGGAACAGAATCTGAACAAACAAGCCTATGATCTCGCAAAGACTTTACTGAAGAGGACCGTCCAGACCATAGAGACGTGCATTGCAAATGTGAGAAGCAACTTATTAATGTGGTGCTGTGTTTTTCTATTTTTCTCACTCTGGAGTCCTGTTGTTGTGAATCCAAATGGAATCCTCAAATCTTTGTTCCTCCTTTAGTTCTTCAACCAAGTGTTGGTGATGGGGAAATCATCAGTCAGTGACCTCTCGGAGCACGTCTTTGACCTCATCCAGGAACTGTTTGCTATTGACCCTATGTTGCTTACTTCTGTTATGCCTCAGCTGGAGTTCAAACTTAAGGTTAACAACACATGATCATACATAATCTTTTAAAATTTGTAGTAATGTTGAGCCACTGGATGATTCAGCTTTTTTGTTTTGTTTTTTGTAGAGCAATGATGGCGAGGAGCGTTTAGCCGTTGTACGGCTGCTAGCAAAGTTGTTTGGGGCCAAAGACTCAGAGCTAGCCTCACAGAACAGACCCCTGTGGCAGTGCTTCTTAGGACGGTAAGTTTTGTGTCCAATCACACGCATAAACAGGGCTGTTTTAAGCTAATAGAGTTACACAGTGTGTACACTTAGTTGACTTGTCATTCATATTTCTACCTAGGTTCAATGATATCCATGTTCCAGTGAGGCTAGAGTGTGTAAAGTTCGCCAGCCACTGCCTCATGAACCACCCAGACCTGGCTAGAGACCTAACAGGTGTGTGCTTTTACACATTGGCCCTAATCCTTACTTATACTCTCCACACAAATTAAATCTCGTTCTTCTCTGCCTTCTCCAATCAGAATATTTGAAGGTGCGTTCCCATGACCCAGAAGAAGCCATCCGTCATGATGTCATTGTCACGATCATCAATGCAGGGAAGAAAGACCTGAACTTGGTCAATGACCAACTGTTGGGCTTTGTACGAGAGAGGACTTTGGACAAAAGGGTGAGACAATCAACACATAACTTCCAGACATGCTTCAGTCTTGGAGACATTTGTTATTAGCATGGCAGACAGGGATTGTTTCAAAAGGTATTTTGGATACTGGCCCAGTCACGTTCACATTTCTTTTACTAATAAATGAAAATGTTTAACGAAGTATAATTTAATATTAGACTACATGCATAAACAGGTAGTCTGCCTTGGAAAGGTCTCGTGGCTGCTGGAGGGAAAGAAACCTCGAAGGTTCGACTTAATGCATCTCCCCACTTTAAGTTGTGTATGTGTTAGAGGTGTAACGATACGTTTTAAGTACGATACGCATCATGATACATGGTAAGCTATACAATACAAGGACAATATTGTTTTATTTACAGCAAAACGTTAGGATTCAATGAATTAAGATCTATACATATTCGCCGAAGTTTACCACACCCCTTGCGCTTCTACAATACATTTCCCACAATGCATTACTCTATTCAGGGACAGGTACATATCCAGGACAACAAAAAGTACAACATTGAATTGGTCTGGATGCATTAGTAGACCAAATTTACGATCAACTGAGGAACAGTAAATTAATGTTTCTTCAGGTGATTTTTACAGATCTGACACCAGTGCAACTCACTTGCACTTACTTCTCTTCCCACAGAATAATCTTTCATAATTTATGTGATGATATCTAGGGCCCGACCAATATGGGATTTTTTTGGCCGATATCGATATTTTGAGTAGGAAGATACCGATATAGATAGATTGGCTGGTATAGAACAAATTTTGCAGTGATCCCTCAAATGTGGTCATCAAGCATGTGTGAAAAAGATATGCAAAGGAAGCAGGATATCTCTCACTTAAGTAAACTGATGAGCTGTGCATTGTAAATGGTGCTGATAGTAATTGAGTCGTAGTGCCCTCTGCTGGACAAACTACATAATTATCACATGTTAAATCAGGAGGCCAGTCGTCTTAGTGTGCCTGGTGTAAGTTTCCATTGCGATACTTACCAATGGACATATACGCCGATACCGATATACCAGTGATGGGCCAATAATATCGGCTTACGGATATATCAGCTGGGTAATCGTAACTGGTGCGCTTGCCTTGTATGAGCCACTATCGTCTCACCCTCGCTTTGAGCTCAGTGTCCCAGAATGAACGTCTCAGACTGAGAGCATGTTCGCCCTCCGAGCGGAGGTATAAACATTTTCTTTACCATTTGAAGTGTGAAAAATACATCCACTTAACCGACGTTTGTCATGTAAAATATACGGCACAATTCCTGCATATTGATACAATAGATTCTTTGCATTGCAGACCATCTTAGATTGATTCAAGTCACACTAGAGCAGCCCTGGGTTCAAGACGAACCACAACATTTTACTTGTGAAGCTAAAAAAACCAAATTAAATTACCTTACTTAGCTATTATTTTGAAACGCTCGTGTGTCGTGAATATGTTTCTTCCTGAAGTATGTTCTTGATTGTGGTGAATGATGTTTGAAGTCTTGGCCTCCTCCGGTTGTGCGAGTGTGGATTTTCATTTTGTTGATGGAGGTACAAACTGGAGTCAGCTGCTACAGATGAGTGCTAAAAAGCGGAAGATTGATGATGGTTCTGTTTAATAAGGCTTAGACTGCTACGTATTTACGGTGGCTAACTTTACGTCTGTCCGAATGTGGCGTATTATCAAAATAAACTTGTGTTTTCATTTGAAAACAGTAATATATGCTCGTATGTGTGTATGGGTTCAGGAGATGTTGTACTGGTTTGGATTGTTTTTCTTGATGTATGTTTGTCTGTTAAGCAGCTAAGAGCACGGTATATTTTCTATAGTCCAATCTAATGGTAAATTTACAGTTATGAGTTGACAAAATTTGTCTGGCCCCCGACAACATTCTGTGCTTCTCATGTGGCCCCCAAGGAAAAATAACTGCCCAGCCCTGCACTACAGGGATGAGTTTCTATTTAAATTCAAACAAGCCATCTACATCGATATGTAAATTGATGCAAGAGATGAACGTTACACCCGTAATATGAGTGGACAGAAATTGTAGAGCATGGAATTGAAATTTCCTCCAATAACAGCTTTCTTGAAATGCCATAAGAAAAACACATTGATTTTCCTCCTCCTCAAGTTCATCCTGGTGTCTCTGATCTGTTTTCCTCTCCACTTCTCCCTCCTCGCACAGTGGCGCGTACGAAAAGAGGCCATGATGGGTCTGGCTCAGCTTTACAAGAAATACTGTCTGCACCATGAGGCAGGGAAAGAGTCAGCCCTGAAGATCTGCTGGATCAAAGACAAGTTGCTGCACATCTATTACCAGAATAGCATTGATGACAAGTGAGCACATACACCGTTTACTATAAGTGTATTTAGATTAGTTTGTGCTGAGAGTGTTAGTGCCTTTGTAAACATCCTGTCTCTAGCTGTTGCTGTTGGGAAGAGTTAGGGCCTGGTGATCATGTCCACAAAGAAAAGATCGATTTTTTTTGATTAACTTTAAGTGAATATTATTACTGTATAATTAATATTGTGTGTTGCATCCCCACTTTTCATTTATATCTTGTTTTCATTTCACAGGCTGTTAGTGGAGAAAATCTTTGCCCAGTACATGGTCCCTCACAGTCTTGACACAGAGGAGAAGATGAAGTGTCTGTACTACCTGTATGCCTGCTTGGATACCAATGCAGTAAAGTCAGTCAACACTTCTTTTCCACAGCTCGAAAAATGCACATTGATTAACCCAATGCTACTACCAACACAGCATGAAAAATAGCACAAGTACGTAAGAACATGAAAGAAACATTGTCTTCAGACTAATATTGAGACTGCTGATTTGGATGTTTTTGACATTGATTAGACTTGTAGTGGGCTGGATGTGTCAATCGAATCAAATTCCTTTAATGTCATTTTTACCAAACATTTCCACAAGGTGTAATGAAAGGATGTTTCTTTAGGGACAAAGGTGCAAAGTGACATAACTTAAATAACACAAAAAATGCAGAAATGGCTACAAAAAGAACAATATAATAATAGGTTAAAAACAACACAACAATAGAAATAGACATCCTGAGGTAGAAAAAGGTGCAGAACCTGCATATGATCCATGAGGGTCTGCTGTGTCAGCAGTCGCCATTATCTCTTACACAGTATTTGTTTTTGATGTACGCCCTATCTCTCTGAAAATATGTTTGGCTACAACACTTTTAATTTCTGTTTACTGAAAGACAACAGACAACATTGCTAATAATGTAGGCCACCGTTAGAATTGTATCTTTAGAAATTTCAAAAATCAAATCTCTATCTTGACATAACATTATGACATAATAATCGCTCAGCTTTTAGTAAGAACACAAGTATACTAAGCTACCCTGGCCTTTTTGTCCACCTCCCAGGGCTTTGAATGAAATGTGGAAGTGTCAGAACATGCTGAGAGGCCTGGTAAAGGAGCTGCTGGATCTCCACAAGCTACCATTAGTGAGTCTAGATGTCCACATTTTCCTTGCATTCCCCGTTGATGGACGTAAATGTTCTGCTTGCATGATCTATAACATGGTTTTTCTTTCCTGTCATAGTCTGAGGCGAATAACTCAGCCATGTTTGGGAAGCTAATGAGTATTGCCAGTAAGTTGGAAACACTAAATATACAGAACTGCAAACACACACAAATAGACACTTAACTATCACTAGATCTATGTTGTGTGTTTGTTTAGATAATCCCTAGTTCGGTCATTGCAGACTTTAAATACTCTTTTTATGCATGAGACTCAATGCCCATTACTCTGCTGTTTCCAGAGAATCTTCCAGATGCGGGAAAGGCCCAGGACTTCATGAAGAAATTCAATCAGGTTCTCGGTGAAGACGAGAAGCTCAGGCTGCAGCTGGAGATGCTCATCAGCCCAACATGCTCCTGCAAGCAGGCTGAGCTCTGTGTGGTGAGAAGATGGAGAGCCTTTTTACCTATCTCGCAGAGACACAAACACACACAGGACGCCGTTCCTGTTGTCTTTATCTTTAACATATACAGCAGATGTTGTTCTCCTTGTGAATAGTAGAATAAATTATAGAAATGGTTTGAATCCCCTCTTAATGTTTCAGTTTGTTTTTGAATCCAATTCATTCCCTGTTTCTGCTGAAAATTGCTTGATGCACGTGCAGAGATGGAGTGTATGCTTGTGTGACCTTTTGAGAAGGAAAAATTGTGGAAGGTGCTGCCCTTGAAATAAATAATTTTATTTTAATTCAATGATTTAGTCAGACTTCAACTAGGACAGCAGTTTATCAGGACAGATTTATATGCCTATAACTATGGAGTAAATAGGTGGGTGTATCAAGCAAATATACATATTTTTTAACATTGTCTTTTATGCATTATATCAGATACAAAACATTGTCCTACACAGACTTGCATGGATATTAAGTCACATTCACATATGCATGGATGTTGCTTCAATGTTGTACTTTTGTGTTTGTGCAGAGGGAGATTACTCGAAAGCTGACATTCCCCAAGCAGCCCACCAACCCCTTCCTGGAAATGGTCAAGTTCCTTCTGGAGCGCATTGCCCCAGTGCACATTGACTCAGAAGCGATCAGGTCAGGAATATTTCATATAGTGTTATTTCAACGGGCTCTTGTTCTCAAAATTTCACTAGAACCATAAGATTAAAGAGATTAAGAGATATAGATTGGAATGGAAATGGATGAAAATAGATAATATAGCTAGAACTGTGTGAGATTCAAATGTCTTTGCACAGTTTGACAAGACTAGTGGAGACGACACATTCTACTCTCTTTGATATGAATCTTCATGTACTGATTCTGATTGTGTAAGCCAGTCAACATCCTTTCTCATTCAGTGAGACACCTACTGGTGATGCAGTGTAACTGTAAGAGTACAGGTTTAACCCTTTCAGCTTTATGCAATTTTAAAAACTAATGAAAAAGAGTCACAGTTACATAATGTAACTCTTAAGTTATATGTAGCTTTTTTTTATAGATGCCATTTTCCCTAAAATATTCATCAGTATTTGAGTAAATCAATTGACACATTTGAGGTTTTTCTGTTTACATCATCTAATAAAAGGATGCAACAAATTTCATTGTTTACTTTCAGTGCTCTGGTGAAGCTGCTGAACAAGTCCATTGAGGGCACAGCTGATGATGAGGAAGAGGGAGTTACCCCAGATACAGCCATCCGCGCTGGCCTGGAGCTGCTTAAGGTACATAACATTTACCTAACATAACATAAAATGTGAAGGTGTTTTGTAAACAAAAAGGTGGCCAAACTGAGTGAAACAAGATGCCAAAAGAGACGACAGCAATGATGTGGCTAAATTAGTGTAATTCTGCATATTTTACATTGCACTTATTTTCTAAAGTATATTAAAAGATTTCAGGTTTTTTTCTACCTTATAGGAAGGGAATGTGCAAGGACATAAAACATTTCTATTTTTATTGTCTCCCAGTGATACAGCCTGAATCACTGATTGAGTAGAAAACTCCTGCATTTGTATATGGCTGAAAAGATTCAAAATCTGGAGTCTTAATCGTGCTTTTCAGCAGCTTTTGGGTACTTCAAATAGCTTAAAAATCCACACTGTTCTTCATTTGACATTCATGTTGGTAAGGGGCTTTTCTCGCTGTACTGAAATAAATAAAAGCCACGTCTTAAAATTTAGAAAGGTACATTTTTGGAAATCTTGTTTTTTCCCCACTTCAGGTGTTGTCCTTCACCCACCCTACGGCGTTCCACTCAGCAGAGACCTATGAGTCTCTGCTCCAGTGTTTAAAGATGGAGGATGACAAAGTGGCAGAGGCAGCCATCCAAATATTCAGAAACACAGGGCAGAAGATCGAGACGGAGTTGCAACAGATAAGATCGTAAGTGATCATGAGAGAGACGGTAAACGTTCGAGTGATCGTGTGCAGATAATGTTTCTTTTTAACGCATGCCTGGCAGACAGATCCATATCCACATATTCAGCTTTAGCATCCATCTGAAGGGAAATAAATACTACGTAAGACTAGACTTTACAAGCTTTCTAGTGTCTGTTCATCTCTTTCTATCAGGACTCTGATTCCCATTCTGCATCAAAAAGCAAAGCGGGGCACGCCCCACCAGGCAAAGCAGGCTGTCCACTGCATCCATGCCATTTTCAACAACAAAGAAGTGCAGCTGGCACAGATTTTTGAGGTAGGAAATTGTTATTTCATGATTCAAAAAAGTTCTACCTGTGTGTTAGATATTTATTCATGTCATCCACAATCAACCATCTTTTTCCTCGTCTCTGTTCTTCCCAATGTGTTGTTTAGTTGAATTGACATGTGGATGTCTAATTGTTCTTACTGTATTTTTTCGCTCCCCCAGCCGTTGTCTCGCAGCCTGAACGCAGATGTCCCAGAGCAGCTAATCACTCCCCTTGTATCCTTGGGCCACATTTCCATGCTGGCCCCAGATCAGTTCGCCTCACCAATGAAGTCCATTGTGGCCAATTTCATTGTTAAGGACTTGCTAATGAATGACAGGGTGTGTGGACATATTAACAAATGAGTAGGAAATCAGACACATGCTTATACACTTAAACATATTTTTCATTGTCATAACAATACTTAACAACTCATAATATCTTGTGTACTGGCATTTTCACGCATGGGAAGAAAAGGGAGAGAATGTGAACTCTTTTCTGTCTCTCTGCAGTCAGTGGGAAACAAGAATGGGAAGCTGTGGACGACAGATGAAGAAGTTTCACCTGAAGTTCTAGCTAAGGTAACATTCTTTTTAAAAAAAAAAAATGTGTCCAATCTTGCTCAGTAGGAGTTTTTGTTTCATATTTTGGTTGTTAAAAAAGCAGAGGCTGAATCTTCACCGATTCATTATTCATTCATGCTGTCTTATGTTCTCTCAGGTACAGGCCATCAAGCTTCTGGTCCGTTGGTTATTAGGAATGAAGAATAACCAGTCCAAGTCGGCAAACTCAACCCTGCGCTTGCTGTCAGCCATGCTGGTCAGCGAGGGAGATCTGACAGAGCAGAAGAAGATCAGGTAACTCAGGGCTTCATTGTCAATGCATTGTTTTTCCAAGTTGAGCCTCTGCTGAGAGAATATTAAGTGATTTTGCCATTTTTCTTCAACATATCCTGAATATATCCATGTAGGTGATGGAGTACAGAATGTTTCTCTGATTTTTATTTTATTTTTACCCTCCTCTCCTCTTGTCCTTGTCCTCGTCCTGTCATCCTCACAGTAAGTCAGACATGTCTCGGCTGAGGTTGGCTGCAGGTGGAGCCATCATGAAGTTAGCCCAGGAGCCTTGTTACCATGACATCATCACACCTGAACAGTTCCAGCTCTGTGGCCTCGTTATCAATGTTAGTCTGCACTGTCTGTGTCATTTTATTTATTACAATATGCAGTGTAGTGTTAGTGTAAAGAATAAACAGCTTGTAGTAAATCAGTTCCTTTCCTTATGATGTAGTTTTAAAAAACCTTTTGAGTAAGCCTCGTTCTGCTGTATGGTTGACTTGATTGAATTTCTGCCTCTTACTCACCTGTCTGAACATCCTTCTTTTCTACAAACAGGATGAGTGCTACCAGGTACGTCAGATTTTTGCTCAGAAGTTGCACCTTGCTTTGGTCAAGCTTATGCTGCCCCTGGAGTACCTGGCTGTCTTCGCCCTTTGTGCCAAGGACCCAGTCAAGGAGCGCCGTGCCCACGCTCGACAGTGCCTCCTCAAAAACATTTCCGTCCGTAGAGAGTACATCAAACAGAACCCTCTCGCTCAGGGTTGGTCTTTAACATTTAACAGCATTACCTTACACATCACATGACATTTCCGAGCAAAGCCATACCTTTTAGCAAATGTTTGACAGCCATTTGAACAACCAAGAAAATCCGGTTTACATTACAATACCATGGGACAGATGAATAACTGGTGTAACTGTCTTCTCCAAATGTTTCTTTCCAGAAAAACTAGTGTCCCTCCTCCCCGAGTATGTCGTTCCTTATATGATCCACCTGCTGGCTCATGACCCAGACTTCACAAAACCACAGGAATATGAACAGCTCAAAGACATCAAAGAGTGAGTCTTTCTGTTCTGGCCATGTCCTAAACTGATCTGTTGAAAAGGGTTTCGTATTTGCTGCAAAATTTATCTTTCTATCCCTCTGTGGACACCTACAACCTTAATAAACTACACACAAGTGATGACTGTAAAGCTTTTTTCCTGTGTGTGCAGGTGCCTGTGGTTCATGCTGGAAGTGCTGATGACCAAGAATGAGAACAACAGTCATGCTTTTCTCAGGAAGATGGTAGAGAACATCAAACAAACCAAGGACGCTCAGTGTCCTGATGACACAAAGGCTAATGAGGTGTGTACATGCACACACGTCCACGTAAAGCACAAACCAGTACAGCATAACTAAACAAAACCATACACAAAATGAAGCTGAAGAAATGTAAACTCTTACACATGAGGAAATGACAAAGGCAATGATGATGAGTATTAAAAACTAGCTGCCATTAAACTATTAATCACAAATTTGTTTGTAAGTTAGTTAGATTTAAGTTAATGAATTAAATGGGTAAAGGTTTGTGTTTGCCCGATTTAAGTGTAGAGGGACACAGAATATTACAGAATGTTAATACAATTTGTTGTAATATAACACCAATAATTACAGCAGAGGAAGATAAGATTTCAAAATAATTTCAGCAAAGAGAAATTAAGCAAGCAATATCAGGACAGGAATATGAGACCAACGTTTGTCTTGTGCTGCTGTTGTTACAGAAGCTGTATATTGTCTCTGACGTCGCTCTCTTCGTCATCGCCAACAAGAGCACTGCATGCCATCTGGAGTCTCCAAAAGACCCTATTCTTCCCTCCAAGTTTTTCCTCATTCAGGACAAGGTAACCTGAACTGTTTTCCGTCCGTATTGAAATGTCTTTTAAAAAGTCAGGAGGCTGAATATTGAAGCATTTTCTACTCTGATTTTTGTATCCACTCAAGGACAAATAAATACAAATGAATTGTTCAATTTTGTTCAACAGGATTTCAAAAACGATAAAGACTACCTGTCTGCAGATATGAGACAAATGCTGCTTACTGGCAAGGTAATTATATTGTATTCATGCTTTTGTTTCACTAAATTGTAATATATACTCGTGAAGGAATTAAAATTTAAAGGTATGTTTGTGCAGTTTTATTTGAGCAGAGCGGCAAACGGACAGGATGCATAATAAGTTCACATCTTAATATATCCACACATAAATGTTTTGTTTTTTTCCCCCAAGGTATTGAGATGAAAGGCTATTTTCTTTACACCGTCACCGTGAAACATCTGTGTGATAGAACACAGTGGTGCTCTGGCACTAAACATGATGCTTTGTTTATCAATCTCAGTGGAGTGAAATTCCAATAATTGAGTAAATCAGCATGTAGGATCAGAAGGATTTGGCCTTCTGCTGAAGCCCAAACATTATTATTGTAATATAATTCATTTAGTCTCACAGAACAGAAATTACTACAAATTCTAATATCTAGCAGTAGATTTTGGAGGCTTTTTCCTGTGTTCATCACAGGACTCCATAAGGGTCCACACAAAGGCCTATGGTCCTTGGAAGTGAATGCCAAATAGCTCCTGTCTGCTGCAACATGAGAGATATTGTTCAGATGTTAATGTTAACCCTAAAGATATTGTAAAACACTAATGAAGTCTCACCCACAGCACTCACTGATTTATTTACTCCATACAGCCCAAACCAGCTCCAGTGCTCGCAGCTGTGAACAAACCGCTGACGGTACCAGGGAGGAGAATCTTCAAGACCACCATGGCCTCAGACACAGCCAGCAACACCAGTGCAAACTCCCCGCTGAGCTCCTCGACCAACAATAAGAACAGGTAGACAAAACACTGCATATACATCATTCTCTCACTTAACCAACAAACTTTACAAAAAATGTATTTATCTGTGTCGTTTTAAACTTTGTGTTGTAGCAACAGCAATGCTGCCACAGAGTCATCAGAGAGTCGAGCGCAGGAAAACAATGAGAATCCAGTCATCAAGAAGGACGAGGGGAAGAAGGTAGACACAGATTAGATCACTGGACATCTACTGTAAACGCTTTAGTTACCACCTCGGGCATTATCTTGTGTTTTTTCTCTCTTAGGAGGTCAGCAGTCAAGCAGGTCAGAATGCAACCTCTGTTGTCACAACAGAAGCATCTCCGGTCAAACGGCGCGGCCGTCAGCCTAAATCAACAGCTGCAGCCACTCCCACAGCTGAAAAGGAAGGAGGTGCAGCAACAGGAGGTGGGCGTGGCAGAGGCAGGAAGAGGGCAGCTGACTCCAACTCTGCAGAATCAATCAACATCAAGATGTCAAAACAGCAGCAACAACAAAATGATGACGTGACAAAGAGACAGATTGACTTGCAGAGGTAAGAGGAGACAGGTGAAAACTACAAGAATAAAACCAAGGAGAGAGGAAAACATTGGCAGATAATGACTAAATAATAATTACACAGGAGAAAGGAAAAGCCTGGCAGTGGTCCTTAGTATGATATGTGCCATTTTCACCCTTTATGGCTGAAACCAAATATACAAAAAGGCTTGCTTCAGAGGGAGCTCTTTGTTTTTCTGCAGGTTCTGAATAGACAGAAGGATAAAGCAAGAAAGGGCAGCCTGGAGAAGAGACAGGGAGAGCTATAGAGCGTTCCCCTCATCCTGGGCAGTGAGGGAAGCTGACAGGGACTCTTGAGGGAAAGTGAGAGCCCAGCCCAGATTGTATTATCTGTGACAGAGATGGGCACCCTGACACAGGAGGTACACTCTGAAGCTCTGATTGTTTCTCAATCCTCACGTGATGCAGAAATTGATCTGCTAGGGCATCTTTGTAATTTCAAAAGCCCTTATTTCTGTTCTTGCGGATCAAGGAGGCTTGCTTGGGGAGCCATCAGAACACAAGCAAACAGACCATGGAAATCTGTTGTAACATTCTTTTGCATAATAATACATAGCTGACTGCACTGACATGTCCAAACTCTGTCCTTCAGGTAAAGAGAAAATCGATGAAGGTGAGAACAAGAACGGGCCAGACTCTTCCTCATACCTTCCAACCCTACGTACACGCTCCTCTGACTCTTAAGCTTTCCTGGACACATTATGGACCTTTCTTACACATGCACACATGCACACACGGCACTGATATCATAGGTTGTAGTCATGGTTTAAAGCTCATTGTATGTAGGTCTTACTATCAAAAAACATGTTATTTTTCCTTTGTGTTTATTGCTCTTTGCTTCTTTTATGGAGCCATTTTTAAGAAAAAAACAGGATGGACATTTTACAAACGTTTTAATCTGATAATGATTGTTGCTTATTAAATTCCCTGGAAAAAATTCTACCGTCTCCTGGTCTCTTGTGTTTTGGTGGCACTTTTTTGAGTTTTATTCACTAGTGAAACAGCTGGAGATTTGTAAATACCCATGTGCATCTTCTCAGCTGAACTTTCTAAATATCCATGACGTAAATACTTCACGTGTTTTGGTTGTAGCCTCTGTGGTCATGCAGTGCTACCTCAATCACTTTTACTGACTTTGGTGTCATTTCCAAGCTGTTCTCACGTCTTCTGTTCTTGCTTTAGCCATGGTGTCCATCCTAACGTCCTTCAATTTGATGTTGTGTACAACTAACTTTTAAGCATCAAGCGGGTGGAAATCTTGGTATTGTTAACTACCACATCTTTGTCTCATGGAAAAAGCTACGACATTGATGGGTGGGGCATGGCCCAGGGGAAAACAAACCTAAAATATTTCCATGCAGCTCTACGCAGAGGAATTTCTGTGATGTTGAGACCTTGTGCTATTCGTGGAAAAGCAGCGTGTGAATGGAATAACTTTGCTTTTTTTCTTGAAGAACAAGGTTTGGTTTACCTTGGCAGAGGTATGTGCCCCTCTACTCTCAAACGCAAAGCATTGACAACCAAGACGATGACAAAAACAAAGCTAATTCAATTTTTTTTTTAATCAAAGAAACATGACACCGTCACAATAAATAACCATGCTTTGTACTCCTGATGCTTGCTTCCAAAGAAAAAGGAAAAGTCTCAATCCAAATAGAAACTGAGATGCAACAGCTCCTTTTTTAAGCCTCGTCATCATGCAATACTGTACCTAATGAATGTCAGGAAGACAAGAGGGGCAGCTTTCTTTTTTTTTGTCCTTTTCATATAAAATATAAATCGAGCCATCAATGGTGCACTCTAGTGATAATGAACAGACTGCATATATACAAGTGAAGGTGATGATACATTCTGCCCCATTTTTTGGCTCTGGTTGGAAACTACTGGGGGAGAATGTGGCCAGCTTTCAGCACCTGGAGTGGCTGCAGTGCTGTCTTGTATCACTGGGTTTGTGGGAACTGAGCTGGAGGGGAAGCAAGCAGAGAAATGTGTTTACAAAAGTCAAAATGTGAGGACAGGTGAATACCCCACCACTCTGTTCCACATTTATTTACAGTCCATGTACTCAAAAATGTCCAGTAAACATTGTGCACGTCTGCTATCTGCTAGAAGACGGATCCCAGCCTCTTTCACTCCTCAAATTCAATAACCACGATGGACATTGAATTATTTGGCTGTGTCATAATAGATGTCTCAGGAAAATATAAACCATAACCAACAGAAACCTTTATAACTTCTATTTTTGTTTGTCTACAGCTGAACTGTGTGAATGAAGACATTCCCGACAGTGATGTAGTTGTGAAGCTCCTCCTCGTGATGATTACTACTTGAGCTGTGTATGTTGAGGTGAAACATTGTAGCAAACACCTGTAAAATAAACCCTAATGCCTTTTGTTCCCACACCAAACTAGACGTGCTTTCTGGGGATACGCAGTGGTTCAAGTGGCTCTTTCCACACGTTCCAAATCTTACCAGGTGCATGTCTATTCAAAACTCATGGGGTGTCAAATCCAGGCATCCATTACTCATCATTTGGCCAAACTAAAAGGCCTCCTAGAACAAGCAAGGTCAATAAACGACAAGAAAAACAAATGAGTTGTGCAGCAAACCAAGAGGAGACCGTGCCACCCCAAACCACACACAAGGCAAAACGAAAAGACATTCAGTGGAAATAAAAATTACAACAGCATAAAAAGATCTCTCCCCATATGTCAACAAGGCATTGTCCATATTTAAAATAGTTTGTTTTACAGTGCTATGTAAGAAAAAAAAAAAGTATATTCCAGTTTATTATCAAATGTACACATATTTACATATAACTTCTGTGCGGGTTGGGTGTAGATGATGCAGTGCGTCCATGTTTTCCAATTATACAGATGTAACAAAAGGCAATGGTGAAGGAGTGGCTGTATGATAAAGAGTCTGGGGGGCCTCACAGCTGGCTGGGTCTCAATTGCTGAGAAGCAGCTCTGTTGCCGTTTCCACGTCCCAGGATTTCGAAGACAGGGCTGCTATTGCTGCATTCTAAACAAGAGAAAAGAGGAAAATGAAGAGTTGAAGTTGATTGAGCTTTGGAAATTTCAGTCTTTTTCATTATAGAGTTAATTAAAATCAAAGACAATTTGATTAGAAATGACCCATTTATCTTGTCAACAAAAAATGTGTGATGCATGCCCACAATTAAGTTTTCATACGTTGTGTGTTAGTGAGGGAAAAGTTTTTGACAAAGTGATTCTGACCTTCTCGAAGCCCATGTCACAGAGTTTGTCTATCTTGCGTATGTAGTCAGAACTGGAGACCGGAGCGCCTGCGTAGACGTGAGACCACAGGCTGGCAGTCTGTTTGAACATTTCTGGGTTCTGCTTATACTGAGGGTGAAGAAAAAAAAGGCAGTTAGCACAACACAGACAATATTCGGCCAAGAGATTTCGACTTTGTTCACATTACAGGCTGAAGTGACCCAAATCTGATCTTACAGCCTCCATGTCACAGATCAGCTTTGATTCTGAGCAATGTGAATAAACTGTTAAATGAAATATTAAAAACAAAAAAAAGAAACACGATTAATGGCAAACCTTTGGGTAGCAACTTTACCCTTCAAGTGCCTCAGACAAATATGGCCCCTGGGCGCTGTTGTGTGTGTGTTTGCATGTGCATGTGTTGGCTGCCCACTGCTCCTCATTGAGGATGGGTAAGAATGAAGAGAATTAATTTCCCCGCAGGGATCAATAAAGTATCCTCCTTTCTTCTTTCTCTATGTCAACCAACGATGTTAGCGGTACAGCTTCTTTGAGTGAAGCTGACACGGTTAGCCTCAGCAACCCCCTGCCACGTATTTGATGCACTCGCCGCCTCTTATCTGTGGACGCTGGGAGAGACGAGGTTGAGCTGTCAAACATAATCAGCGACTCTACATGGCGTTTGCACATCAGAGGCGACCGACTTGGTTCATTTACACCACCACAACTTTCTCTTCTGCTTTATCCACCCAACTGCCTCCTTATGACGGCCCCTTCCACATTTTTCATGGTTGACATCGAGGACGTCAGAGAACGTCTCGGGGACCACCTCACGCCGCCAGTTCACCTGGACTTGGGACAGGCCGGTGGAGCTGGCACTGCCCACACATTGTGGACGGCCACTTGCCCCCAGCCCCTGCTCAACTCCCCCACCACAACCACAGCCATCATCTCCACCCTGACCTCTACCATCACTACCGTCCCATGACATGAAGTAGCCGCGGGAATATTGTGAAGAAATATGGAGATATTGGCTCCATGTGGGAATCCACAAGATATATTCAACTTTTATGGCTGCGTACATAATTTCTTTCTTCAAACTGTTAAAGAAATATAAAACAGGGTTCCAATCTAAGTGGACGGTAAATATTGCCTAAAAACAAAACAATGTTTGTAGCCAGGTTCTAAAGGAAATTCCTGTGAGACAATTCAGTTCACTTTAAAGCCTGTAATGTGATCCTGTAGCCTTCAGGTATTGACACTCAAAAGATAATACAAACTACCCATGTTGACCCATGTTTGTATTATGGGTCAACAGTGGCCAAAACAATTGTTTCTCACTTGATTTGCTACAACTGCATCCTGTGGATCATCCGGTTCGGCTGCAGCAAGGAGGGCTTGTAGAGACAACAGTACCGTTCTCAGGGTCATAGCAGCTGCCCTACAGGAGACATGGACAAGGACAATATAAGGCGGCCCTGTGTGTACGATGGAGAGAACGCATTGGAGCAAGCTGTGCCTGTCGGTTGAGCTATTTTTCACTCACCACTGGTCTTTTAAAATGTCCAGACATATTGCTCCTGTCACTGAACTGATATTAGGATGCCAGATCTTAGTGATGAATCGCACCTAAAACAGATGTGAGATGGAATGTGAACCCTTTTCACGCGCAGCTTTAACGTCACTCGTGACATGTCGAAATCTGTTGACAAAATTTGCCCTACGTGCATTTTCTTCATTTTTCTCACTTTCTTGTAAACTGTTCCATGCAGAAGTGAAAATTGATCATGAAAAAAAGACAATGTAAACTTTTTAGAATAACGCTACATCAAAACAAAATGTGTTAAAAGTCAAGTGGTTGATTGTTTGACATAAATTCAGAACTTAGAACTCGTAGCATGGCCGGTGTTCCTAATGTATACAGACCAACCTTTTCCAGCGCAAACAACCGACAAATCGCAACGTTTTTTTGTGAATTTGTTCTTATGCACAGGATACGATCGAATTCGATTGATCTCTAATGACAATTAAACCTACCAAGACAGATCAGTGGGAAGATGCTGCTGGACATACCTTTGGAGGGTTGAAAGGATAAGTTTCAGGAATTTTTATTTCAAGCTGATACCTGCCACCTGGGGAGGAATGGAAACCAAACACATATGACAAATTTAGACTCAAGATAAACAAGAGCAACAAGTTGTTACACTGCATGTGAGACTGTACCTTCGTATGGTGTGTCTGGAGGACCTGCTATCTCCCCCTTCAGCTCTGTGAAGTTCTCGTCCACCATCTCGACTTTTATCTGTTTTTTACTCGTCTAAATGAAAAACAGAGCAACAGAATCAATGTTGATGTTAGTACAGTATCTGGCGTTTCAAGATATCCACCAATTTTAATGTTTTTGATAAACAATTAAAGGTTATTTTAAGGACTTTTGGCAAATTCAATGAGCCTTTTCACATTAGTAAGCCCTTAATTATTGACTACACCACATAAAATGCATCAAAGATCTCTGAATTTCTGGGGAAGCTATGCTAAAAAATAATTCCTAAACTCCTTCACAGTGGCCCTTAACCACACTTTTACTTTCCCTTAAATTTCTATTTATTCAAGGTCTTTTGTGGTAAATATGAAAGTAAAACTACATGGAGACGGACTTATTGATGATTACGGCAAAGTTCAAACATTTAGGACAAAACTATGAAGATCGAAATGATCAACTTGTGACAGATAGCTCAGTTTTTCAGCTCAATTAAATAAATCCTGAGTGGCTGCCAAAGAAATCCCATAAAACTTCTCAACCTTTAAAGCCATAAAACTGTCCTGTTATGGAGCTTGCACGGGTTGACATAAAATGAGAGTCCAGACAGCACGAGTTACTGTCCTGAACCGAGAAGCAGCTCGCAGCTCTCCTGAACCATCACAGACTAGTGAGTTCCTGAGTGAAAACCGCTGTAACATAATGTCACATGCTAACGCTAAGCTAGCTGGGGATGAGATGTCAACCCCAGAAGTGACACTAGCAACGAATTAGCTTGTCACATCTCTGACATATCTCTTTGTGTTGATAATTAGCGTGCATGATGCTATGCTGAGACAAACGAAGGGCCTGACACTTCCAAAAGTGAGCCCCGGCTTTCCCTGAACTCTTTGACATCAGAGAAACTACCCCCACAGTCACATCAGGCTAAAGCTAAACTTGTCCTGTTCGGGCCTGACCCTCTGCTACACAGGACGGGACGGAGCTAACCGACGCTAGCAACGGTTAGCTTAGTCTGTCACGACGCTTCACGTCACTTCAATTCTCTCCAAAAAAAACAAACGAAAAAGGAGACCAAACGAGCAGGAACGCCCCAGCACCTCTTCGCTCCGGTAAACTTCTTTGAGCTCCCGCTGGATCCTTTGGACCGCGATGTTAGCCATAGCTGCTGTTCGGGAGCTACACCGGGCCTCCCTCCCCTCTGCGCTCTGCGTGTGCGGACCAAAAGCTCGGCGTTTTCCCTTTTCACCGCAGCCTCCGCTCACTTTCACAACGTCTGTGGCTTTTCACTCCACGGACACGCGCGAACACAGCGCAGCCACATGGAGCTCGAGCTGGAACTTTCGTTTGTCGGCGCTGCTCAGTGGACAAACGCTCGCTTCCTTTTTTGAAACATGTTTTCGTGATCGTTCTCACGCGCTGGAGCCCCCTGACGTCACAGCTGTTGATCGCCACTCGTCACTATTAAATGGATCGTTACACTATAAACAACAACAATGTGCACGAATGAGTGCACGGAATCTGTCACGCGAATTGTAATTTCTTAACCTTTTAAGATCATAGGCGAACATCAGTGGGCCCTTCTTAATTTAAGTATTTTAGTTGCATTTTTTGCAAACATGCCAAATATATCAGAATGCATTCTGGGGGAAATGTGAAGAAAAGTACACCCAACAGATCCATAGCGAAATTTAAAACGCCGCAGCTTTGACATGTGGGGTTGATGCAATGGATTTTTAGGATTTCATAATTCACACCTCAGTAACCACTTCTTGTCACCATATTACGAAGTTGGTTAGAGGTGATTACAATGCTGACAAGTTGGGGTTAGTATGGCGTAAGAAGCAGATATTTCTACAGACAACAGTGGAAATAACCCAAAACCTTTAATTGACACTGTAGCAATGCCACCTGGTATCATAACCATAGCATAATTATTATTTAGATTCGGTTATACAACTACGTAGAAGTTGGAATTCGGGGCATTGGCCTCTCTGGTTGACAGCTGGATGGTTTGTTTATTATCGTGACGTTGCCAATTCCCTCGCTCTGATTGGCCAAAACCCCTGCTCATCACTTTAGTGGCCCAATAAGAGACGCCGAATGAAATAAGCTGTTTGCCTCACCTGTGTGAGACAAATGTGGAACTTGACGTAGCAGCTGTTTAATAAAGTAATGGTGAGATGAAGGCTTGCTGAAGGTTCCCAGCCAATTGTGTTGAGAACGGTTTCATGCTTCTAAGCTTTCAAGCGAACATTAGCGACATCTACTGATCAAAGTAGTGAATGACAGGAAATAACTCGTAACAGCGAAACACATCTGTCTTCATAGATTGCGCTACCCGAAAGATATTAGAGGGCAGGTTCTAATTTCATGATATTTATCACCACCAAGGCGTAATTGTCAGACTCATTGGAGCATCAACTAATCTGGTTAAGTAGGGATAGAAAAAAAAATCTGTCTATTAAAGAAACTTTTATTTATTATCATGAAAAAAAAAAACATTTCCTTTAATGTTCTGGGCATTCTGGAATATTACGTGATTGGACAACCAAGGGGAAAAGTTGTCTCTTAGTTAAACACCAAACCTGTGATACTCGCGGCCGAAGTGGAAGATGCAAAATATTCATACGTCATAAGTCACGTGATTTTGTAGAGCATGACGCCAGCACCCTGCTTCGAAACAAACAGACTGGCTAGTGCGACGCGCTCCCCGAGGCTTCTGTCAGACCTATCATCACTAGTTTAATGCTCCGCTGTTGGAGAACGGCGATATCACAACTGGCCGCGACTGTGAGGCCGTTATAACGCTTTCCAGGCGCAGCTCAAGTAAGTCGCGTTTCGATATGTTTTACAGTCACATCTGTTTCCAATCAGATTTGGCCTCTACGTCGAAAACGGCTACCAATCTCCGCCCGGGTGGCTAGCATGAAGCTGCTCTGAGGTTATCTAGATGAGTTAGACCAGCTAAAGGTTGGCCGCCCGGTTTGCTGGATTGAAAGGCCGAGATTTAAAAACTCGCTTTCTAGAATTTGGCAAGCGAACCCTCTCCCGTGGAAAATAAGGTGTGGTTGTTTTTAGGAACACTGTTATCGTGAATCCCAGGGTCCGTACGCGCACATGCAAGTGTAGCGTCCTTTAATGTTTTGCACTCCGGTTCAAATAGACAGCAGTGTGATTGTAACTTCATGGCACAAATCCTAACATTATGTAATGGGTACAAGTTTGCAATGGTTAGAAGTCGGAGGAGAAAGACATTTTATTGGTGGTGTGGAGTCTGAAATCTTTTAGGCACCTGTAGCATTCTGTGGATGGTTTTATCTTTTTCATGTAATAATTATGTGTTAGAGTGATTCATTATTATTATTATGAGTGCACATTAATCACATTAACAATGCCTGCACCCCATTTACTGCAGCAAAAGTCCACGGAATACAAACTGTTTACATCGAGCCAAATAAATTTTGAGAAAACAGTCTTATTCTCAAAATGTCTTCTGTTCACACCAGCCTTTTTGTCAGTGGTTAGCATTTTTGAAAAGTTGACCACTGACAAAAATGCTTCCTTCACAATTACTTAACATTCATGCAGACACAGTAAACCTGAGGCAGGAAGGGAACAGGTTGTTCTAAATTACGGTTCCATATGAGGTCTGTACCATGCTTATCTCTGGGTTCCGTTGCACAAGAGCAGTTGTGAATATATTCTGCTGAAATACTGCCTGTACAGTATGCAAAGCTATTTTCCACCCTAATAATGAAAGTAGACAACGTTGTCTCCCATGTTGTCCACCTTGACTGGATCACATGACAATCATCCATCCATTTTCTAATTTGCTTAATCCTGGAGTGGGTGGATGTTTTTCTCATCTACACTGCAGTGCAAAACCTGAGTTTTCATATTTAATCCACTCTGGAGGGCATTTCTGAAAGGCTCAGTTTTGGATGAAAACTCTGTGCAAGTCTGGATGGAAGGGCAAAATGGAGGAAAATTGGTGTTCAAGACTTATCTTGTTTATTGTGGGCCACGGCCTCGATTCATTTTATTATATTCTTTTTCCTTTTCAACGGTGACAAATGTTTAGTGGCCCCACCACAGGGCACAGTCACACAGAGCGGTGGGTTGCTTCCGTTTCCACGACACCAAAAGCTGACCCAAGCCATATTGAAGCGAGCTGAAAACACACTTTTTATGACGGGCTCTGCCTTTAACGTGGCCATAATGCAGGGGTAGGCTCAAATATTGCAGAACAGTAAATGACAAAAGACGAGCACGATTGTAAAAGTGCAGGGAATTTATATCCAGCATCCACTGTAAATCTCTGAATAAGCACTTTTGTTGCAGCAACAGCTGAGTCCCAGAACAAGATAGCAGTGGATGGACAGCGACTTATTACCCAGAAACCAATTTAGATTTCTAGATTTAGGGGACCCAATGCACAGTTTATACTTAATTAATACTTCATTTCTCCTTAATTGCTGTAGGTTGAAACATCCTGATTCAGAAATGTTAATGTTATATAATTTTACAACTTAATAACCACAATTATTACATTAGTAATGTAAAAGTGAACGTGTCAGAATTATCTTTCGCTATTCTCATGTGTCAGCGCATGTGTTTATGTAACGTTTATAAAATGACAGGTTTCTAAAAGAATTTGGTCGTTTTCATCAGCAAAAAGAAGGCATCAATAACCTGATCAATAAAGGAAAAACACAAAACAGAAGCTAATGGATAAAATGTAAATTTTACAAAACAGCCACATTGCAAGGATTAAAAAAAAGGATGACAGAAAACAAATGTTTGATCATTTTTATTTTTTTTTTAAATTTACAATGAAGCTGGAGAACAAAAATCATATGCTGCCCATGAGGATGGTCTGTGACAGTAAGGGATGTGAACACGGACAGACTGCGCTGTGTCTTTATTGCCTCTTTCTCAGCCAGTTTGCTGACTGTCCCTTAGCAGTCTCCTCCCCTACTCTGCATGTCTCTGTGCACCAACAATACAGCACAGCAGTGACAATCGGTAGCATTGGATTCCTCTCCTGCTCCCTCATCTATGTTCTAGTGACATAGAGTGTGTTTGGTTTGTTCCAAGGTGAATGCCATCTGGTGAGACATGGCAGAGGGAGGCTTCGACCCGTGTGAGTGCATCTGCTCTCATGATTATGCCATGAGGCGCCTCATCAACCTGGTAAGGAAGGTTTCAGATATAACCCTTCAAATCCAAATGCCATCTTTGATTGTTGACAGATAGAATGCTGGGATTATAAAAGGACACAATTCATTTTATGCATGCCTCACAAAGGTAAAAATGTAAAAAAATAAAATAAAAAAAGACATAAAAACATGAAGTTGAGAAAAGTCAGTAATGATATGAAGCAACTAACAAGTCGAACACAGTCTGAAGAAATGAAAAAGAAGGAAATGAACCTGCTCACTGGCAATCAGCCATCACATCCTGGATCCTGTTTGTCTTATCAGCTTCAGTGCACAGACAGCGTTCACTTTGTTATAAGTACACGTGCTTCTAAGTCTACCGTGGCATTTTTTAGACATGAAATGAAATGGAATCCGATTAATTGAAGCGTAAATGTAGATTTCTGCGTAGTTCTTTGTCAATCTAGCGGTGCCCTCATTGGCTGCCTGAGTACAGGTTTAACTTGATTTGTGAACAGCCCCGAGGACATGAGATTTGCTTGCCGGAGCAAGGGTGTGGTCTAAACAACTGAACCGCACCACTGACTATCCAATGACACACTTTGACACAATTGCACAATATCTATTGCTTTCATCAGAAAGTTGTTAATAGGCCACCTCTAGTGGTAATGTCAGATTAAATCACCCAAACATATTGTTCTCTTTTCTTACCTCTGCTCTGATGGAATATTTTCTCTTCTCAGCTCAGGCAATCCCAGTCCTACTGCACAGACACAGAGTGCCTTCAGGAATGTATGTATTAAGTATTTATCATTTTTCACACCGGGTCCTTTTTCTAAAAAAATGCTGATTTTTATACTAACTAAAATTGCAATTGTGTGTTCAGTGCCTGGTCCAAGTGATCTTGTTGGGGGAGGAGGGGACCTGACCCTCCCCATGGTCCTAATGGGATGGGCCGTGCTGGCACTGCTCCTCTTCCTGCTTCGCCCCTCCAGTCTTCGGGGTTCGCATCCCACAGGCAAACCCAGTGGACCCCGCAATGTCAGTATTAATTTCAGACAATGAGCAATTATCATTTCATCAATATTTAACGCTCACAGTGATTCCATTGTATCGGTATGTAGGATTTATTTGGCTTTACTGAAGTTCCATTTAAATGTCTTAGTTAAATGTTTAATGTAAATCTCATTTAGTCTTCAGATGTCGAGTTAAAACAGTCTAATCCCAAGATTCATTGATGTTGTTGTGGTTGTAAGTTGCTCACTAGTTATAGTTACTGCCACGAAAACAGTTCCCCACAGCGAAAACCTGGTTTATTCATACCTTTGACATCTTGTTAATCTACTTTGTTTTCTTCCAGAGTGACAGCAGAGAGCCCCCAGCGCCACCTGTTGACTAGCACTTAGAGGTAGAGAAATGGTATTCATCCATCTGCTGTGACTGAAGCTACAGTCAGCTAGCTACTGTGACGAAGACTGTACCATTCTCCTGTCGACCTTTCTTTCAATAATTTTAACTCCCCCCCCCCCCCCCCACACACACTCTCTCTCTCTCCACC
>OMNV01028966.1:25893-36416 GCA_900303265.1 Brotula barbata | reverse complement strand
CCTAATAGAACTGTTGGTCTAATTCTAATTGCATTGTTGTTCAGATCTGTAATTTGTCTCGTTGATGCCAATCCAAGTCAACCCAACGCAAACAATGGCACACATTATGCTGCTGACTTGCCAAATTGAACTCACAATGAAGGAATGTGTAATTAGGGGTTGTCAGAGAAGTGCAGGGAAACACTTCAATATTTTTTCCAATGCCTGCTCAGTAATGGAGGGTGGTGGCAGGTTCAGTAGACTCGACTCAAATGATCCACTTTTTTACTTTTTGCTTCACAACCCTGAATAGTTACTGACATCCTATTACACGGTATTTTTGCTACATATTTAAAGTAGCAGAATGAGCAAATGGAATACATTCATATGATCGCGTTTGATCTGAAACAAGCAGGGCTGTCAAATTACATTACTGGTGTTAATGGTTTTAATCCTACTTTAATTTGTTAACGTAAGCCCTTCAAACATCCATAGGCCCAGGTGAGCTAGTTCAACCGGCTACGCCCTTCACACCCATTAAACAGGCGAATGACGAAAGAAGAGGAGATGGAAGCAGCGAAGCAGCGAAGCAGCGGGACATGGAAAATAATAACAGTACCCTCAGCCCTGGTGGGGCACAGAAGAGTGTAAAATTAGATAAAATAACCCTTTATTAATCCGTCAAGGGAAAGTTAGCTGTTATGTGTGAGATAGGAAGAGGGTCAAAATCTAGACATTGCTATGAAACTACGTGTTCTGTGTTTTCTTGGTCTCAAGGATTCAGGGTACAGATGAGTGTGAGTGGCTCTATTTTATCATCCTCATCTTGCTGACGTTTAATATTCCTCAGCTCTTGTTGTGTGTGTGAGTGGATAGAGCAAGTTCTTTTACATTCCTTAGTTCCGAGTTAATGACCGTGATCCCTCTTGAGTCGTCTGTAATGGCGGCAGCTTGATCTTTGAATAGTGCTGTGTTCATCTGCTGTCATTAACTCGTGTTGATGGGATGGATTTGGCTTGAAAAAAACGGATGGAGACAAGATGACAATGGACCACAATTGTCCACTGATATTTATAAACACATTGCTCTTGAAAAATCATACGTTAAATATAATCTGAGCGTGTAAAAAAATTGAGTGATTCATTTGGTCATTAACTACACAAATCATGGGATTAATCAGGATTAAAAAATAGTTTGACAGCCCTATGAATAACATTTTGTTCCAAACATAACACAGCATATAGATTTTTAATGGACTGAAATCTGAATTTACCCGTGCCTCAGTTCAGATTTTGCCCTTTCACCTGTTCACTTTTCACAATGTTTAATTTTTGATACCATCTTTAATGTCCTATATTTAGCAAACACAGCAGAATGCTCTAGTCTTTTGGCCTTGACAAGCAAGTGATATTTTAGAGGTTACAGTTAATTACACAATGCACACATAATGAAGGATTCCTGTGTCCTTGCTGAATTACATATTTAGGTGTGGGCATTGTGAAATCAGCACAATCATATTTTTATTCATATTAGAATGATTCCATTCCATGTACTGTATTGAAATTGTGTGGTAAAAAAAAATGTGATAACTGTATAAATCACCTGACTTGTAGCTGAAAATAACTTAATTAGCACTTTTCTTACTGGTTATTGATTTTGAAAGTGTACAGTTTCAGTAGTTTAAACGATGGTCTTGATGTGATCAAGGACAAGGCACCTTTTGTTTTCTTCGGGAATCTGTGCTGACCGGTTTTGGATTAAGGGAGGAAAGCAGTGTTTCTCCCGCTCCATTTTAATAATTTGTCAGACAAATTAAAACAAATCGGGCTAAAAATCTTGAACTGGTGCCAATTGTCAATTTGGTCTATGTGGGATGGGCTCGAGATTCATTTGCAACAGGCATTTTCTGTCACGGTTCCTATTTGTTTGCCACCTCTCTTGAGATTTGTTTGAAATACGAGCAATAATCACACAAAAATGGAAGCCCTTGTATAATGTAATGCAGTCTTAACAATCTGACCAGATGGTCCTCATTTGTTTGTCGCGGTGGAGAACGTTCACGCCCCATCTCGCAGAGAAAAATGTGTACTACTGTGGGTAGTTTTGTTGTAAAGACGCTTTAGACATTGATGCATCACATTATACACAGGTTTCTATTTTTCTAATCAGAGCATTTTGTAAACAGAACTATTATGTTTTGGTGGCTTTACTTAGTTATTGACTTGTATAAACAATTTCTTGGCCCTGCCATAGAAAAGAGGCTGTTAGAATGTATTTGAGACTTAATGTTACATTCCAGCGTACCTGTGAGACCTGACATGGAGTCCTGCCATGGGGGATTGGTTGTTAAATCGTTGAGGGATCAAGTTGCAAACCTACTGCAACAAGTAACTACTGTGGATTGAGTACATCCCAACAACCTACACTGACTGTCAGTCTTCTGGATTTAAATTCTTACTTTTGACCTTCTTGAAAATTACATCGAGTAAGAGCGGGGAAGAAAAATGTGGGGTAAACCTTTCGATGTTAATCAAGAGGAGGAAGTCATTTTAGGTTGTTGAGAACAGACTGGTACGACAAGATGTCTCAATTTACACTGTAACTATCAATTATAAAAGGGCTTTAACTATGCACTTTTACTATAACAAAAAATAAACAATGTAGACAACTGCTGCCTGCTAGTGCTTTGTCACAAATGTACTGACACAATATTGACACATCATTGAGCACACATCTGCAAACAGACAAACAACATGAATCTACAGGATGCAAATGTGTTACAGATCCCCCTCTAGAAACGTTTGTAACTATCTCCTTAAACACTGGTAACGAAATAGTTATGTACTTTGCATGAAATTCAACAACCTCAGGCATCAAATTTAATGGCTTCAATGACCTTTTAAAACATTGGTTGTTGATGCTCCATGTGGAGGTTATGATGACCCTCAGTCTAGCAGTGATCCAGATCTGGGTAGACTCCTTACAATGGATATAATATAATATAATGATGGT
The DNA here is from genome assembly GCA_900303265.1 of Brotula barbata. Taxonomy (NCBI): domain Eukaryota; kingdom Metazoa; phylum Chordata; class Actinopteri; order Ophidiiformes; family Ophidiidae; genus Brotula; species Brotula barbata. Next base: position 33,425 of record OMNV01028966.1, on the reverse strand, counting down.
GCTCACAGTAATTAGGGAAGTGATTAGGGTTTGAGGGATGTTCACTCCAATTTAAAAAAAGTGTTTATAAGCATAGGCTAGGCTTTGTGTAAAAAAATCGTGATTACCTCATAGTATAAAAGAGAGTAATCACGAAATAGTGTCTTAAGGGTTTAATGTTACTTTTAACATCCGATAACAAGTCAGATATTCATGACAAATATGCCTTTCTTTGATCTTACTGGATATTAGCTCGGTTCGTCCAACGCAAATGTTTATCAGTGGGGGTAAACGCCAACGGGCATGTGTGACGTCAACCCTTGTTGGTTTCTAGAAATTATCCTGAAGCTAAAAAGTAATTACAGACACAACTTTGTGCGGAGATTTAGTCTAACAGTGTAGTTTATCATTCATGCGGAACACAGATTAAATCAAATCACCGACTTTACACATTAGAAACATCTAAAAGTCATTCAAACTGGATTTGATAAGAATTTAAAATAAAACTCGAGTGTTTGTGAGAACGCGTCCACTGTTTGCTCACGCAGTGTTTACCGGGTTAACGTACTACCGGTGTCACGTGGTCTGGTCGGGTTTGTCGGTGGAGTGGCGCCTCAGGAATAGCAGAAGGAGCGCATGCGCAATGCACAAACAGGAAATAGTCCTTCCCTCGTTACCCTTAGTTACCGTAAACCAGTCAGACGGTTGTGTTTTCATTGCACATCGACCACCTGTGATGGTTTTTATGTTGCGTTGTGAGCTAGAGATCTATCAAGACTCTCATAACTTAGCTCAGCTAAGTTAGCTTGTAAAAGCTAACGTAGCAGACAGCGGCTAGCTTGCTAGCATCAATTTAATCAGATGTTTACGGATTAAAGGATGTCAACCGACGAGTTCAGAACGCTGGCTTATGCCAAGAGTCCAAAGACTTCCAAAAGAACAACCTTTCAGGTAAACACATGTAAAATAAACAACATAAAACAAACACAAATGAGAATTGGTAGTTGTGCCATTCCTATGTAAACACCTATTGGTGCCAGTTAATCACCAACGAGGGCATCTTTCTACAAACATCAGCGTTATTTTAAGAGTTTACGAAAACGCTAAATATATCAGTATTCCACCAGGAAATCTATAGGAAAAGAATGACATGAATCATACACAACACATCACATTTTAATCATTAAGACGTAAATGATATTTTAAAGGTGTTCTTTCAATTATTAATTGGTTACTAATGTGAAAAAGGCCATCGAGTTTATCCAAACAGTGAATTCATTTTTACATACCTGTGTAAGCTCATACATTTATTTATGTATTTATTTACCCACTCATTCAAATACTGCTGTTTGACCTCTATTTTTCTCTGCATTCTTCTTTATATGCTTTCATGCATCAACAAATTTCTGGTGTCAACCCTCCATTTGTGCCACTGTAGGATGAGCTGCAGGCTGCTGTTAATGCCAGGGCAGACAGAACTAAGAGAGATCAATATTCAGATGACTTCACTGAGGATGATGATGATGATGATGGTAAGGGTCTCTAAATGTATGCTTCAAATATATATTCATTGTTGCAACTGGGGGATTTTGTGGCCTTATCTGAGCTGGAAAAACAATGTAAGGTTTCTCATAGAAACAACAAACTTCAAAAAAGTATAAAGCTGGTAGCCTTTATGCCTTTATAGTTTTATAGTTTGAAATGATTTGATGTGCAAAGATTTCTCTTCTAATTGAAATATTCGTGTTAGTGTGCTGTGACAGAGAACATGGCAGATCACTGCACTCAAATTATGGAGAACATTATTTGGTTTTATGGTTGTCTTTATCTACAATATATTTTACAGATTTTTTGAAGGAACTACTCAAGTCAAGAAAAAAGAAGACTGATTCATTCAAGGCCGGAAGGAACAAAGGCAAAAGCAACCATTTTGAGTTTTCAGACGACGAAGACAAAGATAGTCAACCAAAGAGAGTTTCATTCCTGAAAACCCGAAGAGACATTTCTCCCCTGGTGACATCAGACTCGCCTGAAAATGAACGGCCCAAATCATCTGTCAGTGGAAACAATGACAACAGCTCGATCTCTTCGCAGCGCTCCACAAATGTCAACAAACTGAGTGGTGGTGAATCTACCAGTCCACAAACCACAGGTGGGAAATCATCATGTGAAACATCAGACGATACTCAGCCGGACACACCTTTACCGTCTGAGAGCACTGTGACGGTGGAAACAAGAGGTCCATTGGTCTCTGAAGGTTCAGAAGAGAAGAATGATGTGAAACATGGGACTTCAACAGGTCTGTTCAGGCCTATATCTGTATTATGTTATAGCTCAAAAGTTATACTACAACTATAAAATACACTGACTGCATACTGATTACTCCATAAACTCTGTTGTTATAGAGAGGGATCTCCCTATACCCAAACCAAGACAAAGGACTGTGAGATTGAGCCCTCACAGCATGGAAAAGGAGACAGAAGAACCGCAGGATCTCAGCAGGCCCCAAACTTCAAACGCTTCCCCTCCCGTGTCAAATGAGACATTCAGCACCGTAACCAAAGTCTCATCGTCCGACAGGATGACTGCTCACAGCTGCAGTCCACATGTTTGTCTCATTGTTTGGTCTTTCATCTTCATTATTAGTTTTTTAAGCAAAATAGGCTTCTTTAAGAGAAGCACATATGTGTTTATATTTCATCGTAGATGCCAGAAGGAGACCACATGTCGTCACAGAGCCTCCACAAATCCTCTCCTCAAGTAAGAAGTGAGAAGTTACAGTCATTCACCAAGACTACCATTGATTTTGGATCAAGGGGTAATAACTGTAATATTGATCTTAAAGAGAACTACTTGTACCACTTGTTGTTTTTTCCATATTTGCATCCTCTTGTCATTTTTATCATTTTAGATGGTTTCATTTCTAATGAAGGCAGATATTCTACATCGTTTGAAGAATTTCATGTAAGACATTCATTGCCAGGTGTCACTCCGAAGCGGTTTGTCTCACGTTAAACATATCATGTCGCTTTTCAAAATTTCTGTAGTTTCACGATTTTTTGTTTTTCAGGAAGACTCAGGAGATCTCTTAGATTTTTCTACTGCTCCACTGACTCATGCGCAAGAAAAATCATCAGACACCAAGTATGTAATGCCATTCATGCTAGGCCATTAGTTATTTACAGCACCACTGACTTAACCCATCTTCATTTTCTTCTGTTTTACTTAGGACGTCAAGTACTCTTACTAAAAGATCATACAGTGTGTCATCTGCAAAAGTAGAGTCAAGGTATTTGGGGACCCTGAAAGTTTTGGACCGTAAACTGTCACTCCAAGAGTCACAGCCACAAGCAGGGGATTCACTCAGAGCTGCCGTTTACCAGGTCAGTGCACATATTAAAGGGCACATCTTGTGTTTTCATAATTCTACCCGCTTACTTGAACTTCTGACTGTCAAAATAACAGGAATGGCTTAAAAAGAAAAAGGAAAAGTTCACAGAGATCAAACAACGGAAGAAACAAGAGGAAATGTTGAATGAAACAAGGAAAAGGGTGTGTATGACAAGTAAAATGTACTGTGAATGCATGTGTGCAACATACGACAGTTATAGATGAGATAAATAATAATATTTAAAATTAAAACATTGAACTGTTTCATGTAATTTACGTTTTTTACCATCTTTGACAAAACAGGACGAAGAGGCAAAAAAGGAAGAGGCTATTGCTTCATATAAGGCTTGGGAAAAAAAGAAAGCAGAGAGCCTAAAAGCAAAAGCCAAAGAAAAGCATGAAATGATTAGAAAAGAGCAAAGAAAGAATGAGGAGATAGAAGAGAAAAGGCAATCGGCTAAACGGGTATGAAGTCAACGTATTGTTATGGAAAAGTTTCAGCAAGGTCTAATTGGAGTGTGTGCGTCTAATGTTGTGTTTATGATAATTACAGGAGTTTGAAAAATGGAAACAACAGCATGATCATGTACTCGTGGAGAAATACAGAAAACAAAAAGAAGCTGAAAGTAACAGTAACCTGACAAAGCAGGAAGAGGAAGAAGAAAGGAAAAGAGACAGCAAGTCTGCTTTTTCAAGCTGGTGCGTATAAATAATTATGTTTTTAATTCTTACTAATCATGTCTGCTGCCCTGCCATTTAATGAACATTTCAGCAAATTCTACAAAACATGTTTTGAAAAAGATACAAACTGTAACTGTCAGTGGTATCATTAGAATATGAATTTTTTAAAGTGCTACAACAGGAAGTTTATCAGCAGCATTACACGCTTACAAGAGAGGATCAAATGGTAACATCACATCTGCCTGGTAAACATCAGACATTGCAGCAGCAATGTGACAGCTGATCAAAGTCATCGTAAAACTCGGCTGACTTGAGACTTAGAACAGGATTTATAGAAAAGTTCCAAATCTCTTAAAACTAGGTTTTTGAAGTTTTGGAGCAATAGAATTTGAAAATAAACCATAATTTAATTCTGGTATAAAATAATCCTTGTTGGCACCACCAGAGCCAATCCGTCCATTTGTCATGACACACAAATTTAAAGGCCACAGAGCAACGCTAAAGCCAAGATTACTGTATACACACCACATTGAAAAATAAGGTTCAGCTCTATATCTTTAGAGAGATGATGAAGCGATCACAAGCTATTTGCAGCTTCAACAGGTAGATGGCAGCACCTTTTTTTTTTTTTTTACAGTGAATAAGAAAGCACTCTAAAAATACATTTTCCCCCAAATTGATTTAGGTGTGAGAAGAAGGAGAATGTTAGCAAAGCAAAAGTAAGGATAGAGCGTCAAGAGAGGACATATAAAGAAGAGGAAGAGAGATGCAAGAAAGAGGAGAGAGATAAAATGGCGTTACAGATGTATGAGCATTGGTTGGTAAGTAGTGATGTCGTAGTGTGATAGTGGTGGCTATACATATATACAGTATATATATATATATATATATATATGTGTGTGTAAACATATATATATAGTGTGATCATTTTTGCGCTCATAATTTTTCCAACAGGCAAGAAAAGAACTACAACAGAAAAGGCAGAGAGAAGAAAGACGGATACAGGCAATACTCCAAGATACACCTCCACCGTGGAGCCCTCCAAATAAAACAATACCATTTAGAAAATAACGTCTGAAACAAATAATAACTACCTCTGCCTAGGTTGGTACTATTTTACATTTTAAATGATACGTTATTCATGGTAAACCCAAACCATGTGTTTTCAGCATATTTAATGTTCATTTTAGCATCATTTTTATCAAACATCCCTTTTTGTGTATGTTTTAACTTACAAACATGACTATACATTATCACTGTAATGTGTCATAATTATTTTGGTTGTTTTATGCCTATTGTGGCACTATTTTCACTTGGTTTTTTTGTACATGAGTTTATGATGTTTTTTTGTTTTCTACAAGTCCATCGTCATCAATTAAAGACTGTTCAATGAGAGCTGGAACTTCTCTCGACCTGTGTGCCTCATGGAGTGAGTTTTTATTTAATGATGTTATTAACCCTTAAACTCTGCAACAGCCACCAGTGAGTCCATTTTTTTTTTGTTTTATTTTAAAGTCTAGTGAATAAGCACCACATGTCAAAAGAAACCCTAAATGGGTTATTATGTTAGGATTTTTATGTGAAGATTTAACATCTATAGACTTCCTGAACGTTTCTATGCACTTTTAATAGGGTTTGCTCAACAATAATAGTTGTACAAGTCAGTGGTTTAAAGTAATCGAGTAAAAATAAGTTTGGGAGGATTTGTACCGTAATTAATTTACCTCACAACTTTTATCAAAAGTGACCAGTGAATTAACCTCTTAACTACTGGCAAAGAGTTCAGTGTTATTAAATGGACTTTGGATACATCGAATGGGCCTTTTCCCATTAGTAACCAATTACTTGTGAATGAGTAAAGTAAACTAAATAGGTGGAATAATACACCTGTGTCATGGTGGACGTTTTCTAACTTAACGACATGAATGATGGACTTGTTTCATTAGGTGTGTCAGGGCTCAGCGAAGTGAGCTCGCTGACTCACTGGCAAGGCTCGCGGTGTCATCATTAGACTTCTTAATTACACTGTCTTATACTTTACCAATGTCACTCCTACTGCTGTCAGACTCTTCAACACCAGCATGACATAATGTAGCATTGTTTGATTCTGTCTGTGAAACAGTGTGGTCTGTGTGTATATTTTGTTCATTCGTATTCTATTTTTATTCTGTCCTTACCCTAGTCATCGCTCGCATCTTTTTCTACCTGCGCTTTTTGAGCCGCTCTAACGTTATCTTATCTTAAGTTATGCTGAGCAATTCCACAAGTTTTTGACTCTGTAAGCAAGGCCTTTTGATACCAACGAGCCTCGTCAGATCATCCGAACACTATAACCGGCATAGCTGGAATACAACTTGTCTTTCAAAGGCTTTGGCAGCATATAGCCTGCTTCAGCAGGGCATGGGTGCGTCTGGAATAATGTTCTCCTTCATCATGTTTATAATTGCCATTTATCCAGTATATCCAGCCCTGTAAAATAACATTCCATACATGCCTACTACCACTGATTTGCGCGGCACTCAATCATATTTTAATCTTTTCCCAGCACACAACATAAACCTGGGCAACACGTTGGCTACCTTGGCTTGGTGATTAGTACTGTTCCCTTACAGTAAGAAAGACCTGGGTTTGAGTCCTGGGCTGATCCTTGTCCTTCCTGTGAGGAATTTGCATGTTCTCCTCGCGACTGCATGTAACCCCAACCATCTCAAAAGACATGCAGCTTGAAGTATTTAAATCAACCATAGATATTGTCTCCATGTGTCAGACCCTCATTTTAGACAGTAACCTGCCTGTTGCCCAAAGCCTGCTGGGATATGCTCCAGCCCCACAATGACCCTGACATAACTAAACGGTATAGATAATGGATGGACAACATCAACCTTTCTTACACTGGACATTTTGTTAAGTGAAAAGATGTACTCAATAATTGCTGCAGGACAGTGTGACCTTGGTGTTGTAGGTGCTGGCTGTAACGGCACATCTAAATGGGCCACAGCCAACATTGATAGTTGCTGTGGTTTTCCTAATGCAAGAACAGGAACAACAAATCAAAATGTCCATTTTGAGAAGGGAGTCATGCTTGGAGTAGCACAACCTAGGGCAAAGCAGTACTTTTAAAATATGCACCGTTACTGCATACCGAGTAAGGCGGCTAGGAGACCAAATTTGTGTTTATTTATTTTATTATTTTTTTTGACATATGTATTTTAGTTTAATTGTGGGCAGGCTACACCACATTTCTATAGTAATGCTTTTGGTTTATAATGTACTGTGTATTTTGTGAATGTTATTATGTTGATATTTATTATTATTTTGCAATTTATTGACCAAGTCAAGTAAACTCTTTCCAAATTAATTTATACGGTTATGGCATATGAAAAATATTTAGCTATCATAATTAACAAGTGTAGAATAGAAAGAAAATATTCTGAAATTTGGATTCCGTCAGGCAATACCTTTTTTGGGGGGTCGCAACAATA